>BQMF02000678.1:0-174004 GCA_027922465.2 Turritopsis dohrnii | reverse complement strand
CGAATTGATGAAATATTCATGTTCTGTTTTCTTACGAAATTTCCTAATATTTATGTTATTTTTAAGATGATTGTTTTTTTCACTAAAAAAAATATCTTTCTATTGATAACTTTGAGAAGATTCATTTTTTGAAATACATTTTTCTAACCTTCCCTTTTCTGTTGTTCTTCCTTTCCTTTTCCTTAATAACTGTTTCGTTTCTCGTAAAAATATTTACGCCAGCTCGGTGTTCGTAAAATTATTTACGCCAACTCGGTGTTCGTAAAAATATTTACTCCAACTCGGTGTTCGTAAAAATATTTACTCCAACTCGGTGTTCGTAAAATTATTTACGCCAACTCGGTGTTCGTAAAAATATTTACGCCAACTCGGTGTTCGTAAAAATATTTACTCCAACTCGGTGTTCGTAAAAATATTTACGCCAACTCGGTGTTCGTAAAAATATTTACGCCAACTCGATGTTTTCAAAAGGGCATGTAAAACATACCCTTTAACCCACCCGCGGCTTATAGTTATATTTACAAAAAAAACCCCGGCAATGTCGTCTATTTTTGTAGTGACGTCGGTGGGCACAATAGTCGATTCTTGAAAACTCGAACTTGCAGTGAACCGTGAAAACAGTTCCAGTTATCGGGAGTTCGGGGAACCCGGAAATTGGAATTATTGGTAGAACAACAGTGCCAGACAAATCCTTAGCTACCCATCAGACTATATTACGGCGTGCGTATACACTTTGTGGAATGTGTTTGGCTCAGGTTTGGAGTTGATCTCATTGTTGTAAGTGTTTTTACCCTATTAATGTAAAAAGTAACGACTTGTCAAATGAACATACTCAGAAATTGCACTTATTATCATGTCAAAGGAGGACCGAGTTATCGATTATACGAAGGAACACTGTATTTCTTTTCAGTATTCCTATCTTCGACATAAATTCGGCATCACTTTATACAGCCGCATAATCGTCGAATTTAATAACAGCTTGATTGAACTTTGTGAAAAAGTGCATGAAAGTAGTGGACAGCGTGTAAGAAACACACGATGATAAATTTATTCGACATTTATGCGGCTGTCTAAAGTCATGTCGAATTTGATAGGCGGCAACAAAACCTGTATAAAGTGACTGTCGCATTTTTGTCGAATTTTACCCGAATTAAAGTAATTTAATTCGACACGGCGATTATGCGGCTGTATAAAGCTGTCCTTAGTAGAGTTGTTCGTGAATTTTTCCCTACAAAGTCATTAGAAACTTCACATCAACACTTGAAATAAGCGTGGAAAATAATGATGTTTCTTTTGATACAAGAAAAGGTTTTAAATCTCTCAGGTAACTGTTGAGTTGAACAGTTTTGAAAAAGCCTCAAGAGTAATTAAATGTTTTCGTGTAACAAGCTCGTCGATTTTACGAATCTCCCTAATATGTAACTGCAAGACTCGGCATTAGAAAAAAAACAATTACTCTGGTCGCTAAATTATCGTAGGATAATCATCGTTACTAAATTACTTTGTCTCAGATTGGAAAAAAACAAACAAAAAAACTTGGGGATTTGTTACTTTAAATAAGGATCAGGTGCTTTTTCTTTTCTTATCATATATCATGCAAGTGTCCGAGTCATCAAATTTACAAATACTTTCAGACACACTTTCAGTCTCACCACTTTAGGGTCAAACAAGCAAAACATTGCGCTTAAATGCCTTGCCAGCCAGCACAGTTATCGAAAAATATCTGCGAAGGAGTGCCTTTCTATAGAAATTTACACACAATTTCACTAAAAATGGTCTCCGTCACAGTGAAATTTTGAAGATTATCCCACTGTTCTTTCTAACGAGAATAAGTGACTTTCAATGTTAGTGATAACATACTCACACCTTGTTAGAGCAGACAATCTGTGTTGTATATACTATATATATATCTTACATGAACGAAATTGTGTTTTTTGGTGTTATTGTAGATATTTGAGACGATGCATATGTTTCTCTTTTCTTTCACCTTTTTATCAAGTAATTTGAATTTTACTATGCCTTCAGTAGATCAGTAGAAGTTGCAGCACGATACCAGTCGATTTTTCGAACTCCCTCGATAGCTCGAACTTTTTTGTCGTTCCCCTGGAGAAAGGCATTTCAGGTCATTTTTTTATTTGTGTGGATTAAAATCATCTTCCTCGTATTCTACAGACTTTCAGCTTTCCAACAAGGGGTCAACTAAGTTTCTAGCCTTCCTAGAACTGGAGATATTTAAATTTTTGTATGTCTAATTTAGGGGGTTAGGGAGAGTTTGAGTTTGAGTATTCGAGAGGCCACAGTATTCGAGCAAATGTTCTTCACCCAATCTACTTACTTACCTACTTTTTAAAATCTGCGTTAATTAATTCCCACGCTATTTTCGTGTAATAAAGGTACACCATTGTGCATGAATGAAAAGATGACTTGAAACAACAATTTTTCATACATGACACATGCTTCGTATTGATTGAATTCTATGGTTGCATTGTTCACGACAAAATTAATTGCTATTTTACAGCCTGCGCACGTCGTATTACAAAGTCACGTGCCAAAAAAATCAAAATGATCAGAAATTGTGTGAAATTCGCCGTTCTCGGTAGATTATCTCCTTAATAATATCATAGAACTTTGGAATTGCTTCAACCACTGATGAGAATATTGCAGTTTTGTTCGCGAAACCCTTTTATTTATTTATTGCATTTTGATATGATAGCTCTATTCAGATAAAAACATTCCAGAAACGGCCAAACCGTCATTCTGATCACGAGAAAGAAATGGGCACTACTTTGTTATTCTTAAAAAAAAACTTCGATGCTGATATATACATAACACCATAAGAATATTCAACAAGTTATCAAATCCATCAAACTATTATAGAACGCAAAACCACAAAAAATGAAAGGTTATCGCTTATGTGAAGTAAAAAAGTTTTTTTTTCACATTTATGGCTTTTTTTTTTATTTTTTTAATATTTGCTCAGTGTTGAAAAAGAATGCAAGATACGAAGAAAAAGATGATGCTATACCAAAAAGGTACAAAAAAGTCAAATATAGAAAAAGGGAAATTTCGAAAGAAATCATTTGTACTCGGGTTAAAAATCTACCTTCGACAAAATGAACTGAAAGGGTAATTTATTGAATTCGAAATGTCGATCTGAACTCCTGTGTGTACAATGAAACCAAACAGATTCAACAAAGTTTGAGCTTCTGTATCACAGGATTCGAAACATACACGCAGATGGTCAAAAAGTGAAAATCGTTCGATTTATTTCATGGAGAGTTCCAGTTGTGAAGGTTTATTTGAAAGGAACTGATAGGTTAAGAGACATCATAATCAGTTAGAACAAGATATCGAGAGTTTAAGAAATTCGACTGCATCATCTCTTTTAAAACAAAAACAAAGAAACCGTGTAGTGTAATCTGGCTCTTATTTGTGACTGGAAACCGGTCATACAGTAAGCAATTTCACTGAATTTTTTCTGAATTTCACTGTTTCAGGTTCACAAGATGATAATTGGAAATATCAAGCGACATTTTCGACAAATGCTGCAACAGTACTTTGTTTCGCTTTTACCGTCCTCGTTTCATTATATATCAATTTGGACAATATAACAACTACAATAAATTCTAGTCATAGCAAATCAATTCGAAAGCCGAATGTCTCGTCGATAGCACAAACACATTTTGAGAGACAAGTTAACGAAACTCACGAAATAACAATTTCGAACATAAGACAATCAAAACATTCGAAATCAAATTCGAAAATCAAGAAGAATAAAAGCACTCCATCACAAATGATTATGACAGACTTATTCTGCATGAGCTAAACGAAGGAGAGCTGTATTATAGGCAGAATCAATTTCCAGAATGCATTTCATTTTTTGAAAAACTGCTTAAAAAAACATACAAAGAGTCCACGAGCGGTTTATGGGCAAGCAAAATGTTTAGATAAATTAGCTGAAAAACTAAAAAGTAATGAACTTTTAAAGAATTCTATTGTTGCATATGGTAACGTGGCAAACCAACCGAATGTACAGATCAGTTATTAAAGACAGCGTTGATTACACAAAGCCAGAAATATGTATTCTTGGGAAAACCCAGAGCAGCGTCACTGACTTTGAAAGAATTGTCAAAACGTTTACCTAAAGATGTGGACATTTTAAATGAGTTAGGGACCACGTACATGATATTGGGTGCTGATAATCAAGCCAAATTCATTTTCGAAGAGGTATAGTATTAGTTTTATACTTTTACCTTCATTTTAATGTAAACTATTTTTCTCTATTCGTTCTTATGTGCAGCGATAGTACCTTTGAGCAGTGCGCCCGCTGTGTTCGAACCATGTGGTATTTCGATACTCCACACCAATGCACTTGACTACATGGCCCTCTGTGTACGCTAGAGCAGTTTATACTTATCTCTGGCGTTAAGTTAACAATGGGACCTGGCAAAATGTCCGCTTTAAGGAGGTGTCCGCTTTAGACTGTCCGCTTTGGGAGGATTCGTCCGGGACAAAATTTTTTGTCCGTCTAAAGGAGCTGTCCGCTTTAGAGGATGTCCGCTTTAACGAGGTTCCACTGTACTTGCAAGCCAGGTAGTTGCTGACTGACAATATGATCTTACTCTTGTCTACGTCACTAGTCGTCGAGTTTTTTGAAACGCTTATTCGTTTTATAAGACTTGCTAAATTATCTTCATGGCGAACATTCAAGCGAACTATTTACTTTCCAAAAAGTGGTACAAGCCCTTGTCTCTCCTGGTCCGCACTGTCTCATCTTTTTAATAAAGCACAGCTGTTGCGTAACGTAAAGTTTTTGCTCAACTTTTCAAATTTCAACTTGTAGTGTTTATAAAATCGTAAATCAAACGTATGGTGGTAAATATTCTCTGCCAATCCCGTACCCAAGCGTTCCAAAAGGTCCAAAAACTGTTATTTTCAGCTAAATCATAATTTCACCAGGTGTTGGAAACAGATCCAAGAAATGGTATCGCAATGGTTCACATTGGCTTCATATTGAAGGTTAACCAACGGTATGAAGAGGCCATTCCGTACCTTCTGGATGGTATCAGAAGTAACGAGAAAGGCACAGACAATCCAAGATTTTATATTCATTTAGGTGATGCGTACACTAAAACTGAAAAGAGACACCAAGTAAGTAACAAAATGTCTTTGGTTTCCTCGTAGGATCTGTTTTTGTGAAACTTATAAAAGTTAGAAAAATATTTTTTTTATTGTTGCCATCAATTGAAGGAGATTTGAGGCATTTAAAGTGGAGCAGAAAAACATGGAAGTAGCCTAATCGATACTATATAAGATTGAAAGGTAGTATTGCACCCAGTGGACAAATTTGTTGAAAAATCAATGCGAAGGAGTGGATTTCTTGAGAAATACAGACACTATTTCAATAAAAATGCTCTTCATCGCAGTGGTTTCTTTTGGCTATGGATATTGCATTGGGTAAAGTTTTCGTTCAGGCTTTTTATTTCTTCATTTGAAAACGAAGAATAAAGTAGATACCTAAAATTATTAGCAAATCAATAACTTTCACATTTTGTTCATTATTATTTACTTTATTACTCTATTGCTTGGTAAATAGTAAATTATAATTTCTGCTGCTCAGTGGAGTGATAAACAGCAGCAAGAATCTCATGGCCTGGACACAGTTGCAACGGGAGAAAGGTTCAAACAAGTAAAATAATACATAAGGAACTTTCTTAAAGCCATGTACATCCACTATATAGAGTATATCGTGTAAACAGACTCTTAGAAGGATTCCTGTTAAGGTTCTATTCATCTAGTAATTTTAGACCATCAAACTTACTGGTAAAATCTCTTATAATAATGCATGAATAAACGAAGCGTATGTTGTCATAAACCGAACAAGTTTTGCAAGGTTTACACCATAAAGTTATGATGGTCTGAAATTTTTAGATGAAATATGTAATAATTATCGGTTGTAGGCATGGAAGATTTATCACGAAGCAGCTGAGAAAAGGATATTTCTTTCCGCGGAGCAACGATCACCGTATAATGCGGAAACATCATTACGTGCTATACCGTGGTGGGATATTGAACAAACTGGTTACTCAAAGGAAATGAAGTAAAAATTCTTGAAAATGATTATTTGTCTTTTTCTTTAATTTCGTATTTCTGGTCTGCAAAAAACAAAAAATCACATAAAAGTTCCACAAGTTCTCTCTCCTCTACATATTCAGCCGACGTCGTTTAACAGGTGAAAAGGGTGTGTCACATAACGCTACATTATCCTCCTTTTCCATAAAGTTACTTTGATTCAGGTTGCTGGAATATCATTGGAAGACAATTCGTGACGAAGCACTGAAGTTGCTACGTGAAAACAAAAATGTATTCCCGATAGAAAATGAAGGACTTCTTGACACCGGTGACTGGCGTCAGTTTGAACTATATGTTGCTGGTGAAAGGATTCAAAAGAATTGTCTGAAAGTCCCAAAGACATGCGCCATTATTGATAAATTACAAAACGCCAAGAGCAACCAACGAGGCCAGGTAGAAATCTACTTTGCTATCAACTTTCTAACTGGAGTAGCCTCTATATTTGTGGTTGGAATGCACACAAACATTTCCTGGTAAATAACCACTATTGCAAGGAAGGCTAACTTCCGATAGATCACTACGAATCAAATAAACTTGAAAGCACTAAATTAAACCCTATTTATGAAATATTGTCAATGAAACTAGCGCTCTACTATGGTTAGGTGATAGGTGGTTAACTAACTTAACATTTGCAATACCTCTGTTTCTACAGTAAACTCTCTCTAATTCAAACACTCAAAGGACCATTATGGGTCGATTTATGGAAAGTGCGAATTACGGAGGTTCAGTTACAAAATAAATAAGAGGTGAAGGAACCATGAAATTCGTTCGAATTTGAGAAAGTTCGAGTTATGGAGGTTCGATTTATAGGGTTTCATAGATACAGGTCTAGTGAATTGAATGAAAAAAGTCTCACGCTGTTTTTTCAGCCTGGAACATTTCAGGCTGAAGATCTGAAAATGTTAGTAATATATTAAGACCAACATTCAGGCTCAACTCAAATTGTATACATATATATGAACGTGTAAGAATCGTTTTACTGATAGGTTATATTTTTGAATCAAAGACATATTTTTTCGGACCAAAGTTCAGGAACTTTTAGAACTAGACCCTTTCGTAGGCTTTTTAAAACCCGTGTATGTGGTAAATGGCTGGTCTTAGTTTTTTCGATCGTTAGTTTCCTTACGGGATCTTCAACAATTCTCTTAATTCATAACACACTCCCACTGACGTTCTTTTCTAGATAAAATATTCCATCATGGAACCTGGCACACACGTGTGGCCTCACACCGGTCCAACAAATTGTAGACTACGCGCTCATCTTGGTCTCGTTATTCCAAAGAACGTTTTTATTCGCGTTGGAAGCGAAACCAGGTCAGTAAAATTATTCACGTCGAGAGGATGGATAATACTTAAAGTACGACTGTAATAGTTTAAATAAAGAGCATCGTAAGTAATCTGGGTTCGAGGTTGCATTCTATGAATATGCTGAGCGGGTGCAGATATTTGGTATCAAGAAGTATCCATACTTTATTATATTGTCTTACTGACTTTAAAGTAGATTCTCATGTTCTTGTTTGCTGTTTCTTGAAAACACTCTATCAAAGTGTGAGTATGTTAACATGAGAGCCTGGAATTATGGTTCTCCATCGTGATTTGTTGATGTTTACATTACACTGAAACTCATAATTATCATCATAACTGACGGACGGTCCCTATATAATAAAGCCTCGACTTTACTTCTACTAAGGATAGTAAAAGCGACCATTGATTAAGACATGTAAGATTCTATCTTCTTTTTATCTAGTCTCTATCTCATTAAAATTGTAGAACTCTGTTGTTTTGTTCCAATGTGAGATGAAAAGCAATTGTTTTCGCCTCAACCGAGGCAGGTCATCACTATTCTCATCACTTTTTGGTCAATCTACTGAGAGGCGTAGCTGGAGGTCAGTCAAAATTTGTGGAGAGAGTTCAGTCATAAAGTTTAAAAAAGAAAAGCGTGCAAGTAACCTAATTGCCACTTAAGACTGAAAAGATACATCATAATGTTGGACTCCTCCACTTTTTTTTGACTGACCTTGAATACGCCTCTGCCACTGTATTAATGTATTTATCACACTATGTGACAAACAGCAACGAAAAATTCATCGCACATTATGAAGCAGAGCTAACATTGCCTGTACTCCGTATTTCAGCCTAAGCAGACATTGCTCGCCTCGTTTCATATATTCAAATTACTATTAAGTATTCTGCTAAGAGTTTGAATAAGCGAGGTCGTTAGTGGGAAGCTAAATCATACCTTCAGTAAAACAAATTATTTCATCATAGCGAGGCTGTCAATGTTGCCCTGTTGCCGTGATGCAACGTTTATACAAAACTGGACAAACTGTCGAAGTTCAGACATAGTAACTTTTATCTTGAAAATCACATGTGAACATGTAGACAGCCTTCTTTTCTTTTTCATACGTTAGGACATGGTCCAATGGCAAATTACTCGTGTTTGACGATTCATTTGATCATGAAGTTTGGCATAATGGGACAAGATCTCGCTTGATCTTGATCGTTGACTTTTGGCACCCTGACGTACCACAATGGGAAAAAGACAGTCTCTCTCCGATATGAGAACTGTATCACACTCACACTCATACATTTTGTACGAGCGGAAAGATACGGGCGCAAAATGTCTATGAGAAAGTTAGAGAGGGGAGGGAATTTATATCATTACCAAGACGCCCTGTGAACATTATCTAAAAGCTATTCGCTAGCAATATGTTTTTGATAAATTTTTAAAAGCAAATCTGTATGGTGCTCACAATAAAGTCCTTTTCAAATCCAGATTTACGCCTTTAAATTAAATCTAGGGCGTTAAATACAGGATGAAGGTAGAAAGGTTGGGTAATTGGGTGCATTATACCTTTAAGGATCTTTCTACGCTGGATCTGGTATCTACCTTTATACTATAAAACTATTGGACAATCTATGAAGCATGCAACAATCTCCCTAAAAACTTTTGTCTGATTTAAGCGAGCAAATACCTCATTCCTTCAAACCAAAAATTTTAGTTAATTTATTCCTTAACCCGTTCGTGTCCAGTTTTCCGATGAGTATGGAGTGTAACCCTACTTAATGTAATCCATTTGTAGAAAAGACCTATCATTAGGTGAGGATTATTTTGTTTTCCAATTTCTTTAAAATGGGAAAATGAAGTTTTAAATTTCATAACCTCACTGAATCTTTAAGAAACCAACAAGAAAAGACTGCCGTTTGAAGAAGATTTTGCGCTTGTTTTTGGAAGAAGCTCACGGAGAAAGAACAAGATAATCCTGAAAAGCTTGAAAATAATATCGAGGTTCATTTTTTCCAAAAATGGAGATAGAACAAAACGCTATGTTGTTCTACTTCAAGCATTTCTGTCCAGCTAAATTTCTGGGTTGAACATTTTTAAAATTTGCCTGAAGAAACAAGGTGTGGAACTGAGCCTCACTGACCCAAACAATTTTTTTAAGGTTTATACCACAAACGTAGCTGGTAAGAAATCTTTGAAGTACTGTATGTAAAAGCAGACATCTTAGACCAAAGCCATGAAGAGTCAGGCGTCATCACTGTTATTATTGACATAACATTTATAAATTGAAGGAAACTATCTTGTCTTTCCAGCCGGTATATTTGCTAAAAATTCTCTGCGAAGGAGTGCATTTCTACAGAAATGTACACACAATTTCATTAAAAGTGCTCTCCGTCGCAGTGGTTTTGACGATTTTTGCTCACTGGCGATCAATAGTTTATTTCAGCTGGAAAGTAGAGATGTTCCTTCCACTAAACTATAATCAAATTACATTACATAATTATTAATCCAATATTGCTTTTGTGCGTTACATAACCATTTTTACAATAGCAAGGGTATATATTGAAAATTTCAAAATGGTGTCAACTGGAAAGGTGTGTAGGTGAATAGATTAATTCTAACGAAGCGTAGTTGTTCATTCTTGTTCGATGTCATCCACATTCTATACATCTAGTAGAAATAAAAATAAAATTTCAATTGACGCGCAATTTAAATGGTATCTCAGTGTGCAAAATCGTCATACATTCACTGCGATGGAGAGTGTTTTTATTGAGATAGCGAGTATGGTTCTATACAAAACCACTCCTTCGCAGTGTTTTTTTGGACAAATTTGCTCACTGGGTTAAGTGGATCTAATCCCTCTGACGCTCCTTGAAACATTTTTGAATTTCAGGTTGGAGGCCAATATTTTGTCGAACTATATAACCAGCCTCATTCTGATGTGTTGTATTGTCACGTGCTTATTATTACTAGGTACATAGGTAAATAAATAAATAACCAAATCAATAAAGAATAATAGTGAACTTTGAAAGACCCAGCCTTTAAACTTAAAGTGTTTCACGAAATTATTAGAACTGATAGTTGAGGGATCATTACATCCATCATTACATAGTCATCCCATTACAATGTTTCGGGAGAAATAATCAGGAACAAGTTATTTGGGACATCAAAAGAAGGCTCATGTAGCAATTTTGAGTTCATTAAACTTTTCACAAGAAAGTCTTACATATGTGTTTGAAAGATCGAAACATGACGTAATTTTATGCTCAATGACCCAAGCAAATTTAACAAGGTTTTCACCAAGACGTTTTGATGAACTGAATTTTTCAGATGAATTGTATTATGTTAAAGTCCAGACTTAGCCTATAAAACTTATGTGACCCTTATGTACCATACGTGTCTACACTTCTATTTTGTGAACAGATTTTCAAAATTTGTAACTCTTCAGTGCGAAACTATCTAATCAGAAAAAGTCTGTGTTCTTAGTCCCGATTAATTACACAGACTAACACATTGTATTGAATGGTATTGAGGAGTATTGAACTTACATTGCAAGTTGTCGCAACTTCCCTTGGTTCCAATAAGACACGAAAACCACTCTAAAAAATTGAAATGTTTATTACAAAGAAACTAGTCTCATTTTCTGCATATTTTTCTTACAGCAATCTCAAAGATATCCCTAAAAATTCAATACCGGATACTGATGTTTGCAACCTCGTCTCCAGGGCTTCTTGCCTTTTCGATTATACTGATGGTGGCGAAGAAGTAACCGAAAAGGCAAGAAGCCCTGGGGACGAGGCTGTGATGTTTGGTTCCGATAATTGTTTCAAAACAAAATTCAACATACAACAAGTCTTGCAATAACATTCCGATAATTCCGATAATTATGGATTTGAGATATATGTACCCTATTCCCCCGCATATAAGCTCATGGACGTTTATGTGAATTTTTGCCGATTTTTGAACTTTCAATTTGAAAAACGCTTCCTTGTAAACGCATAGGGCCTATTTTTTTTTGTTTTGTTTTGTTTTTGTTTTTGTTTTTTTATACACAAAACAGCAATAAGGTTGGGTAAATGAGACAATCCATTTTGAAGAAAAAGAAGAAGAAACCGACAGTGATTCGGATGTTCATATCGAAAATATAGTAGGCTTGTTTGCAAACTTTTAACTTTTGTATAAAAAATACATATTTGAGGGGAAAGCTTTTCAAGTTTATTGTTGCTTTGAAGTATAGTCACGTAACATTCAGCTTCTGCATATCACCAAATGTTACGTGAAATATCGAAAAGTTACGTAAAACTTACGATTATAATCGTCTTCAGCATCGGAAGCAACGGCATCATTTTGAATCACCCTTGAAATCTCCATCACATCCTTATAAATCTTCTGAACAAGGTCTAAAGAAAATCGATATTGAATTTCACACACACCGAATATGTCTGTCGCAGAACGAATATAATCTGTCGTACACCAACTCGGATCTGATCAACTTGGTTTAACGCGAACCTTCTTGGTTTAAACCACGACAAAGTTGACTATTTTGAAGGCTCTCTTATGCCGTGCGTGTTGGTTTTAAAACCGTTTTAGAAAGTTTGAGAGACGGGAGTTGCTATTTAACTAAGGTACTGAAAATATTTCCTTTTTTTAACATGATACTGTAATTATGAAAGACATCATTCTTAAAAAAATTCACTATGTCAATATTACAGGCAGTGCACCGTTCATACATTCGTCCTTCAAAAGTTAGGGCAACTCTGCAAGTCATGTAAGATTTACAAAACAAAAGAAACTTTCGACATTCAAAATGTAAGTCCCATGCAATGAAACACGTTCTCAGAAAAAAGATTCTCGATAACTCGAACTTTTAGTAACTCGAACTTTCGATAACTCGAACTTTTGATGACTCGAACAGTTTCTTCAGTCTCTTGGAATTCCAAGTTGTCGGCCTCTTTGAAGGTCAAAGTTGGACAGATTCCGAAAAAATAAAGAAATGGTTGGAGCCCGTGTCATCACATAAGAGTGAATTCTATCAAACAGCATAAATTCTTTACCTTGTTCATCGTGGCTGTATCTGTAACAAGAAACACCTAGAAATGGAAAAATAGATTTATCGACACACTCCTTTCTTTTCCTGCTTCTTTGCACAACACTAGTGCCTGATGTAACCGTCTGAAAAGAACACCCTAGAGATTTTAAAGCTTCCCATTGGCCCATGAAAAGGCGGTGGAATTCCACCCCCTCCCTAGAGTTAAGATTATTATATCGTACGCGCAATTAACGTATCGTATTTCAACCGTAAACATTCATTGTAAGCCTAGTGTACTTGGTTTGGGGCAGCGAGCACTAAGATCATAGGCTTTGACTTGTTCATTCAAATGTTAGACAACATATTCACTGAGACGTTTTACTAGTCTTGAAATCATACAGAATAAATCTACGTAATAAATAAATAACTAAATAAATAAATAAATAAATAAATAAATAAATAATTTCCTGCCCATCAAACGTATACTTACTCAAAATCTGAATACATAGCAAGGCGACCAAACAGAAAAATGACAACTTCATCGTGAAAAAGTTTAGCAAAGGAAGTTTTTTTCAAACACGAGATCACAACACACTATGAGAACATGGGATGCAGATATCAGTTATATACCCACGGAAGGATAAAAGAATTCTTTAGGCCATGTTTACACAGAACACATATATTCTCAAATTAGGACCCAGTCCTTCAGCATTAAAACAATCACCAAAATAGTGCAAGTTTCACAATTTCGTTAATGTTTCAAAGCACGATGATTTTATTTTACCCAAATGTATTATCAACGTGTGACTCGAGTGTCTATCGAGTGTTCTATATCGAAAAAACCCGCAGGATTTCTATCAGTAATTCAGTCGTAACTCGTTGGGCACTCGAGTTCAATTTTAAGGCAATTGACCCAACAGACATCAAGTGTTCGTACTCAAAAGCATACAGAAAATTTCCTCATGATATTCAAATGATAAAAGGCTCGTTTCGCAAAAACAAGGAGTGATCAAGATATCAACTTCTTCACGATGTAAATCAGTCTTTAAGTGAGTCAGCATCCATACAAAACTATTATCATTGTGATCTATGTTCTGAATAGCCAATTAACTATACACAAACTACTACGCTTCTTCTCATTACGTTGCTATAGTTACAGCTTAATGACGCAATTACAATGTTATTATTGATTGAGATTTAGCTTTTTTTCAAAAAGGATATGCTAAATTTGAATACCGCTGATGTTTTGATTTGAACAGAGTGTGACGGGGGTAAAATGGACATAACTTCAAAAACAACTTCAATGACCTTCCACGAATCTGTTGAAAACACAGAAACCATCGCGTGTTCTCCAGACTAGAGAGAACTAGAGAGGGCAGACTATAGAAGGCCTAATTCATTGATATATGTGCATGACATGCGTATACAACGTCACAGAGGTAAAAGTAAATTTAGATGTATTGAAGCAAATTTCATTCTTCTTCCTTTTTACTAAATAACTCTTGATAAAAGATATATGTTGTTGTGGAACGTTACGTGAAGTTAGGACCGTTGTCCTTCTTGCAACATGTAGCGCGTCATCACAAACTAAATTCCATACCTCTGTCTGTAGAAAGTCACGAGGCTAGTTGTGTATTTGACGGAACAAGTAAATCTATTGTTTTTTTCTCAGATATTTACGTTGAGACTGGAAATTTTTCATTTTTCAGTAAGTTCCCCGTAAGAAGTCCAATCAAACAATTTGTAAAATTTAAATTTAGGAATAAGTAACCCCCGGAAAACTCTGACATAACTCCTAGACGCAACTAGAAGTAATTATCGATTCTGATTATACATATACGCCACACAGGAGGGCGAACGGATGAATATTAATCCGTCATGCGTAGGAGAGGAAATACCTATATTTATGTTCGTTAGACCGACAGTTGCGCAATCGCCCACAGTCATGCCGATTGCGCTCTGTTCGTGAGAAACGGATGAGGTTGTAGGAGCGAATCACAAAACAATTGTTAACCATACGTTTATTTTCGTCTTAAGACCCAATTCAAATTAACAGGCTAAAGACCGTCAAAATAGCTATTTTCTGCACTCACCTTGAAGTAGAGCGATTTAAGTAACACATTCAATCTTGCGACATCAACATACCAATTAGACGCAACATTTATGATGATTTCATCTATAATACATCCGGTCTCCAAACTGAGACCATTTCCCCTTTCCACGTATCTATGCGACAGAAGTCAGTATAATTCATAGACTCTATCACTATTAAATAGCAAACATGAAGCACTTTGGTAGAATACTCACTCAAATGCAAGAACATTGGCAGATTTTCAATTTTTGATTTCTATTTTTCTTTCCCGATTATTTCTTTATTTGATTTGTGTTTTGTTTGTCATGAAAGTGAAGTTACATAGCATTTGAGGCCCGCAAAGGCCGAACTGACGTCACTCTTGCAGTTGATAAAACCAATAGCCAACAGGCAATAAAATAAATAAAAATAAACAAACAAATAAATAAATAAATAAACATGTAAGTAAATAACAGTGTGTTAAAGTTTAAATTATCTCGGTAACCAATAGGGATACTGACGTTGTTTGGGGTGACGAAAAAAATTGGGCAAATTTTTTGGGGACGGGACTCTATGACGTTATCAAAACTTTTGACGGTGCGTCATAGACATAATCCTATACATTTTCTGGCCCAGAATTTCGAGCTCCAGAAGATGGTAATACTTTTCATTGTCAATTCGTTAATTTTATTTTTCGTGAACTCTTAGGGAGGTGACACAGCGCAGGCTGAACATGGTCGGCGTGCGTTAAATAATGAATAAAAATGACAATGGGTTAAAGTTTGAAGGAGTCACGTTATCAGTGAATTTACAAATCACAGCTGAACGATAATAGTTCAGAGATTTTATTTTTGGTAGAATAGCTTTCTAAGGCTGGATCCAGTAGTGATAAGACGATTTCAACGTAAGAAGAAGGAACACAGCGCATACAGTGATTATTGGTGAGGTAGGAAAGTAAAATTTGAAATACATTGTTTTTTTCTGTTATACTTACGACATAATTGGCATTGGTTGAAAGTACGGGGCGTGGTTTGTATTGTTTTAACTATTACCCATGGCTTTGCGTGCTATTAGATCTAGGAACGAAGTGGATCAATTTTCTTATCATAATCAATATAATTATTCTAGATTTCTTCATCATTTCGAAAAGCATATGGGCTACTCCACCGTGTTTTGATGAAAACTTTTACAGAAAAAAATGATTTCGTGGAAAAACAGTCGATTAATTTAACGATCAGAAAACTTTAAAACGCTTTTATCGCATCTTTCTATTTTAAAGGGTCAGTTTTTGTTCAAGCACATGTAATTTCTTACATTTATTTTACGTCAGTGTAACATACGCTAGTGGCCAAGAAAAGGAAGAAAGGACAAAAGGAAAGGTCTTTTTGTTAAGTGTATTTACCAATTTTGTCATTTCAGTATTACATATAATAATATGCTACAAAAGCAAACTATATAGAGATTTCCAAATTCCGAATGTAAATTTTTGATCAATGATAAACATTTGTGCAGTAGAATTTAGGTGAATTGCTCACAGAAAGTTTCTCCAGATAGATATTCTATCAATCTCCCGTATCCAATGCCAAGCCATGTCCGCACACACCTTAGCAATAAAATCTTTTGCAGGCTGACTTTCAGGCTGACTAACGGGCTAATTTGGACTAAATTATGAAAGTTCTCCAATTTTCATAAAAATTTGCACAAAGCACAATTGAAAGGTGCTGATTTCGAATTTGACAGTCATTTTGTCAAATTTGGCCAAATTTGGGCAATTTGGCAATGCTATATTGACAATGTTTTATAATTGTTGAGAGTAGATTTGTGTAATTGTGACACCGTCCTGAAGACTTTAAGCCAAATTTGAGACGAATAAGTTTTGATCTATTTGTTTTGTATAATAGCGAGTTGAAATTCTGCTACCGTTATCAACTATATCTCACAGTTCTATGAACAGTATTATTTGTTAGAATTGTGAGAATGCAATATAGCGAATTTTCGACTTCTAAGTCGTCTTGTTTAAAATTGCCACACTAATGTCCTAAAGTTTATGTCCTAAACTTTGTACTTAAATACTTAAGCTTATACAAAGGTATTCAAGAATGGAAATACATATTTTTTCAATTAATTCTTAGCAACAAATTAAGCAACATTACTACTAAGGTCTGACCTTGGTTGCTTATAAAAACAAAAACGTGTAAACGATGAAGCCGTGTCGATTTTAATTACTAGCTCCAGGAAATTTCATGAAATTAAAAAACAAATTCAAAAGAAATTCAAAATTATTCCTAATTGGCTTGAGACATTCAACTTCCCTTAAAAAAACTTTCCCCTTCATCATAACCATTCTACACTTAGATGTTATGCTTTAACATCACCTTTTCGTATACAAAATTTTCTTTTTTTGCATTCTTTTTCAAGTAAAACTTCAGTTTTCTATTTCCATTCGCCATGCACTCAGCTTTCAGGCTGGCATATACATATTTATCAAATCCAACAATAGTTTTGGATGTAGCGATGTTCTTAAAAATATATATTGATCAGTATATATATTGACCGTAGCTATTGCTGAAAGCACATCATTCTTGGCTAATAACTTGACAAACCGATACTGAGAGAGAATTCAATGAATTCAATGATTTTCAAAGATAGGAGGCATTTATTTCATCGCCGTCTATATATTGTGCAAATTTTAAGTGACTCATACATAAAGATTACAAATTTCGTCGTTTGATCCTGATCCAGTCAGAGATCTACAATAAAAACAATAAAAACAACAAAAACAACAAAAACAAAAACAACAACAACTATAAACACCAACAGCAAGGGGCAACAACGAAAACAACAAAAACAACAAAAACAACAGCAAATGTTTTGTGAAGACTAAAGTCTGTTCAAAAAATATGTGCACTAATTTCAGCTTTTATATAAAAACCAGGCTCAAGGGAATTGATGTAATTTGCTAAATCTGGTTTCCACATGGTAACTGAAATTAGTGCACATATTTTTTGAACAGACTATAAATATAAATTATAAAAGAGTTACAATCTTCATGATTTCATTTATTGATTATAATTAAATATATACTAAAGAAATGACAGTACATTAGTTTAGCTACTGAAAGCAGTGATAATCAGTTTAAGCAAACTTGAGGAAATACTTTGTAAATAAGGCCTGATAAATATAAATGTATTAATTGCAATTATACTTTAAAAAATCACCTTTATCCTTGCAATTTTACCTCTGTCAAATTGCTTTTCCTTCCGCCACTCAGAGTTGAGAAGTCAAAGAAACCAAGATTTTAAATAGAAAAAAAACAAACTCATAATACGTTATATAAAAACATGCAATTTTCTATCCATTATCCAGTATCCAGTTTCCTTCAGATGTAAACCGAGTCTAAACTGAAATAAACAAGCAAAATTCAGAAGAGATATGTCTTCATAAGTGTTTATGTGTTGTGATCAACAATAAATGTAAACAAGTTGCCTAACATTAAATTTTTATTTTGGTACTTGATTGGTGGCTGAAATATTTTATTACCCTTCATCTTATTGATTTTTAAATTTTTGTCTTTTTAATCTCCATTGAACACAAGCATTCAAAAGCAAAAGATCATCCATCATGTTCAGTTGTTCAGCCAGGTAATGTAAATACGTCTGTGATCAAAGGTTTGACTTGTAAATTCATTTGCGCAGAGTAAATGGATTACCTTAGGCCGACTTTTTTTGCAATTCTCTTCTGGCAATTCTCCGTAAGGGATTGTTCACAAATGACGTCAACCACCAATTTCAAGATTTTTGACCCCCTCCCTCCCCCTCTGTCAACCTGCGTCAACTTTGCGTTGCCCCCTCCCCCTCAGTTGACGTCATCGTTTGACCCCTCTCCCCTCCAAAAAAAAAAAAACAACCTCCACCCAACTGACCACTGAATGGTCCTTTTGTGTATTAGTTTTTTACGAATTTTTAATTAGACGTAAAAATATTTGCAATGATTAAGCACTCTTCGTGTAATTTTTCTCTGAACAATCTCCATCTGTGCTTATTGTTTTACGTTCGTGCATCACATGAGCGAAAAAACAGAACGGAACGGAGCCAACAAAAGCAATACGGAAGTACTTTCCCACGCCACGACGGACCACATCAAGATCACATTCAATGTAAACATTTTCATAAGAAACTTTTACTTAATTAGAAAAATCAAGGTTCTGAAAATTGTGAAGGTTGACGTCAACAGTAGTATCACCTACCCCCACTCCCCCTCCCCCGTCAACCAGCGTGAACTTTAGCATACCCCCCCCCCCCCCCCCCCCCCCCCCCCTCCCCTAACAGTTGACGTCATTTGTGAACAGTCCCTAATTAAGGGCTAATTTGCTAAAATTAGGGTTGCGTTAAATCAAGGTATATAACTTACTTTTTACGGATCGCAACAAATCTGAACTCCCAATCGGCAGCATGCGACTAAATATCATAAAAGGTAGACAAATTATTAAACATGGCCATATGTCTTATTGATGTCAACCTCGTACCAGGGTTTCTTGCCTTTTCGATATTCTTCGCCGCTGTCCGTATATCGAAAAGGCAAGAGACCCTGGGTACGAGGTATTATTGATGTTACTTTTTGAGCATCTGAACCTGACGTAATTTCTAATTATAAAAATGATTTTACCAGTATTGATACCCAGACCGAAGTGATTTTTATTTCATACTTGAAACAGTTTACTTACCCTTATCGGGAGGATTAAGACTTCTTTTATTTCGGATTGCATTTGGGCTTGCCATTACATCCTCAATAAATTTCTGGACAGTTTCTATAAGAAAGAACAAGGTGATTTTGTGTTGAGTTATTTCCAACCAAACGCCTCAGCTAGTAAATTTTATGCTTGCACATTATCCAGGAACATAACTTTTTTTTTACCATTTTCTTCATAGTCCTTCGCGGCACAGGAAACGTCTAAAGATAAATAAAACGACAAATCATGTTTTGCTGTCCGAAATTCAAAGTCTCCATTTCTTCATTTCTATGTTTTCAGATACTATTACCACAGGCAAGTTCGTGTGATATTCGGAAAGTTTTTAGGTCTTCGAGTAAATATCAAAAATAAAATAAATAAAAAAGTAATTATGAATATCAACATGAAGGAGCAATGGAAGCAAAACGTTTTATGAACGATAAGAGTTTCTAAAAAACTCAAGTTACTAACAAAACATTTGACTTACTGAGCATCTGAACACATATCAATGTGAACGCGAAGAAAAGTAATAACTTCATCTTGACGATTTGCAAACAGCACGTTATCCTCCCAAGTCTCTGTAATCGACGATGATAAAAGAAATTTAAAATTGATTTTATTGACGAAAATACCTAAGTATTGTCAAAAGGGCATGTCTACACGAGAACTAATACCAAAAACTCCACCTCTATGCACTGTTTCTTGAAATCGTCCAACATAACGGTATTTGTGAAATGAGATTTATTCAATTATTTGGTTAATTATTAATTATTCAATATATTATCGTTCTGTACAATCGTCTTAGGAAATAGTTGAAACCGACGTTTTCTTCCAAATGTAAAACGTGCCTTTGTGCTACCTTAGAACAATTATGATATTATCGATATTCATTCAAGATGGTCAATGGACAATTAACGAATTACATTGAATCTTCCGCAACTAATGAAAGACGCAAATAATCTCGTATTGTGATGACGTCATTGGGATCCATGACAGCAAATAGACCATAATTGATCATAAGCGCCCATCTCAAATGAGCGCGCTTTTTCGAAGAAACGACTTATGTGCTGAAACTACTACATGACCGTTCAAGTGTTGTGCTTTCGCCATATATTATGTTTTTTTGTCTCCCCGTTATCCTGCAGCGACATTCTCCTTTTTCCGAACTTTTACGCCCTGGCAATAGGGCGTTAATAGCGTTAAATATTTAAAACTTCCCTTAAACACGAGGAAAAATTTATTTATTTGTTTATTTATTTATTGCCCTCGAAGCGAGCGTAAGCAAGCGAAGAGGCACAGTAGTTTCACGAGATAGGCGGATGTCAGTTTCCGATTTTGTTCTTCATCTACATCGTCATCATCACCTTCCAACTTTTCGTGTTGACGTTACACGGTGGTATACAATTACAATTACAATTACAATTACAATTATTAGCTTGACTTTTGATTTTTCTACTCGTTAGGAAAAATAATGAAAGAATCAGCAACAGCAATCGTTGGATTGAAAGATAGAAACATCAATAAATCGGACAATGCAGAGATCCCTATCTTATCAAAAATGCAAAGAAATATCCAGCTCCAAATGCAGACAACATCAGATGCAGATAAAAGACACATTCTCAAACAAAACAGAAACAGAATAATGACAATCATACATAACATCAAACGATCAGAAGAAAACAAAAAGATAAAAAGAACCATGCAACACCTCGTGAACCATCAAAATAACAACATAAAGATGTATACGGCAGTAAATAATATCAACCGAATGAAACCGAGAAAAACACTACTGATACAAACTGACGAAGGGCTGACAACAAGTGAAATAGAACAAACAAAAACCATCGCAGCATACTTCGAATCACAATTCTGGAAAGATGCCGATCCAATGCCAAACATAGATCCCAAAGGCATGGTATTTCCCT
This sequence comes from Turritopsis dohrnii, assembly GCA_027922465.2. Lineage (NCBI taxonomy): Eukaryota > Metazoa > Cnidaria > Hydrozoa > Anthoathecata > Oceaniidae > Turritopsis > Turritopsis dohrnii. Next base: position 152,833 of record BQMF02000678.1, on the reverse strand, counting down.
TCACGGCCGACGAAATCATAGCTGCCACACAAAAGCTGAAACAAGGTAAATCACCAGGCTGCGATGATATCCCAATCGAGTTGATCAAACACGCACCAAAGTTTATCCACCAAAAAATTGCAGACATCTACAACAACCTTGCCGATCACGGAGATTGCCCAAAAGAGATTAACCATGGAGTGATTGTTCCACTGCAAAAACCGGGGAAGAAACGAGGTCCACCATCCAACCTCCGACCGATAACCCTGCTGTCATCGCTAAGAAAGATCCTTGCTGCATGCATGATGCAAAGAATTGGCAACAGAATCGATCAGCAGATCCCCATCCAACAGGCGGCAAAAATAGGTCAACTACAGAGCATGTCTTTGCAACAAAATTAATAATTGAGCGCACAATAACATCAAAAGATGAGACAGTTTTCTTAACACTCCTAGACATGAGCAAAGCGTTTGACACTATACTGAGAAAACAACTTATAGAAGACCTACAAAATACAATCAACGAAGATGAACTCTACATAATGAAAAAATTACTGGAAGTAACTCTAACAGTAAAGTGTGGAGAAACGACCAGTAAAACTTTCATGACTGATACAGGAGCCCCACAAGGAGACTGCGCTAGTGCAAACATATTTACATTCTACCTAGCGAAATCGTTACTCAGAGATGACAACACGCTACATGACCATCATTATTTTCAACGAAACATCAAATCAAGTGAAATACCAGATGAACTGACTGAGCACAACTACTCGCAAATAACCCCCAAAAGACACATCGACCTAGATATGCAGTATGCTGACGACATCAGCAAAATTACAAGTGACTACAGCAAACTCCAAAGGTACAAGAAAGAAATAACAGAACAACTGAAAAAGAGAGGACTGCAAATAAACGACACCAAAACAGAAGAATACAGAATAAACAGAAATTCAAACGAGTGGAAAAAATGTAAATTCCTGGGTACAATGTTAGACACTCAACAAGACATAAAACGGAGGAAAATCTTAGCGATAAATGCTGCAAAAAATCTGAACCAGTTCTTTAACAACAAAGCCTTAACAACAAAAACAAAAATGAACATCCTACAAACATACATACAGCCAATCTTCCTTTATAACAGCGAGACCTGGACACTATCGAAATCCATGGAAGAACAACTTGACACATTCCAAAGAACACTTATAAGAACATTTGTCCTACAAACAATATATCCGAACAAAATCAGCAACCAAAGACTTCGAGAAAGAACAAAAATGATAGACTGGAGTAAAGTGGTGCAGAGAAGGAGATTCAATTGGTTCGAAAAACTAATCAAGCAAAATGAATCCACACCTATGTATGAGGCGCTCCGATACGCCACATCGAAATACCGGAAACCACCAGGCAAACCAAAAACCACGTGGATCTCCCGCATGAAGAATGATTTAAAATCTTTGGGGTGGACTTGGGAAGAAGCAGCTCACATCGTAAAAACAAACAAGAAAATGTGGGATGACAAAATTAAAAACTTTTTATAAAAAAAAAAAAAAAAAAAAAAAAAAAAAAAAAAAATTATATTATTACGATATCTTCATATCTCGGTGATGTAAATTGTAACTTTACGAAATAAACCGAATCAATCAAAATTTGCTTTTTGCCCGTTTCAAAGCATGGTACCGTAAGTGGGAGACAGAATGTTTTTTTTGTATCTCTTTCCTTATTTACTTTTTTATATACTATGTTATTTAGGAATTTCGTATGCTAAAATTGCTTAAACATTTTTCATATTATTTTTGCTTTCATATTACTTTTGTGTTGTTTTAGTGAAGTGAACGACAAGGATTTTGAAGCACAGCTTGAAATCTGAAATTTTGCTAATCATACATTATTATTGTATTTTTGTATATATTTTAGCTTAAAATCTTTCATTCAATAAATTTTATTCAAGGCACTGATTTTTGGCGGATCTTGCCTTAAAAAATTTGATTCTTGTGTATGCAGGAAAGCCATATTACAAATGGTGATTCTTCGTGTTTTTGATCAATAAAACCTTTTTATATTTTATTTTTGTTTTTTTTTTATGTAAACTTTGGCTATTTTTGGTTTTGAAACTCAGATTTCTTATCGATTCTTTTGATTTTAATTTTTTATATATTTCCCCGTAGGGCGAAATATATGTTAAAACCGGCATTCCCTTCTCCTTCTTCTCCTTTTCGTTCCCTTTTATATAGCCGCAGTTCAGTATTGAACTCTGGCCTAGCTAAAGACCGGTTTTCAGTTCATTCGCTGTGGCCGCACGAATGAGCAATCTGATTTTTGATTGGCTGACGCATTCTCATTCGCCTGGTAGTACAAATCATTTCAACTACTGAGCGAATGAAAAAGCTGTTCGCTCTCAGTCGCGCGACCGCGCAGCGATTGAACTGAAAGCCGGCCTTAAAGCTTGGTTTCCAATAAAGAAATTTTATCGTGCGATCGTCGCACTACAGTCGTACTACAGTCCCACGACGTAATGGAAACACTTGTCGTGCAACATGTGGAAGATCGTACAACATTTTTTGATGTCGCACAACAATGTCGTAGAGATAGAAAAAATTCACTCCACAACATCTCCACAACAGTCGTGCTACAGTTGCAATAGCAAGTGCTCAAACATGTTGGATGACATTCGTAGATATTGATAAAAAAACAACTCACGATCATGAAACTGAGTTCGGATACTAAAAAAGGTGGAATATTCCGCTTGAGTCTAGCGGCTTTTGTTTTTTTAAGAAATTCCGCCGAAAGCGTCCGCGGAAAAGTCGGATCAAGTTCAACTTTTCCGCCGCGGAATATTCCGCCAGCCAATCAAATGGTTCAAATAGTGATCACGTGGAGAAAAACAATAACCGCACCACGCTGAATATTCCGTCTAGTGGAAAACCGGCTTTACTGAACGACTTTTAAACAGTCTGCAAACCCAGGAAGAGTGCTTTCTCTTTCTCTGCATATTTCTTCTACGTTTTAAGAAGCTCAATAACGTTGCACAAAGAGACAGCTGACAAGTTAACAACAAACGCTTGTCCAATTTGAAATAATATTTTGAAATCCTCGCCAATCATTTGTAAACAAACCATGCGAAATCGTGTAATGGAAACAAGGCTGTCGTGCAACAAAACGTCGTGCGACAAGTCGCACAACATTTGTTGCACGACGATCGCACGATAATTTTTTGTTATTGGAAACCAAGCTTTAGGTAGATAAGATTAGAGGCTAGTCTTCAGTAAAGTAGTACGCTGTTCCGTACGAAAATTGGCACTTGAACGAAGGTGGCCACATACGGAAACAACTACGATGGTGGCCCGATCTGTACTATGGTGGCCACAGTACACATCGCGCATTACCGAGTAGACAAAAAGAACTTTCATGTAAGTAAAGTTAAGAGACAATTAATAATACTCCAAAAAATTAACATTCGCGAAAAGTTTTATTTTCATTTCATGCCTATTAGCGCCTTAGCGCACCAGGAAACCGCCTGTGCCCACCTTCGCACAACAACTAGAAAAGTTGTACGGAGGTGGCCTTAATCTATTTATATTGGTTAGAAGTGATAAATACTTTTTATCTCCATTCCATACCTACATAGCACCTTAGTACACCTGAAAACCGCCTTCGTACATCAGTTAGACAATTAGATGGACGTGGCCTCAATATCTAAATATGTAAAATCCTCCCCTTATGAAAATTTGTATGTTTCTATTCCATATTTAAATATGCACCTAGCATAGCTGGAAACCATCTGTGCGTGCCTTTGTACAACATCTAGACCAGTTTCTTGTACATAGGTGACCTCACTGCTGTGTCGTACGCCTTCTCTCAAGCGCCTATTATGGCCCCATTCAGAGAACTTCTGCAAAAGCACTCACCATTTTATTGGGACGATACCTTGCAACACATCTTTCAGCAGTCGAAACACGAAATCGTCCGAAGCATTCAAAACGGCGTGCGATCATTTTCTAAGCACAAACCCACTTGTCTCAGTACCGATTGGAGCAAGTCGGGAATTGGATTTCTTTTATCACAAAAGCATTGCGATTGCTTTGGTGTCGACCCCTCTGTGGCCCCGATCATTGGCAGGTCGTGTACGCGGGGTCCAGATTTACGACAGATGCTGAAAGCCGGTACTGGCACTGGCATTATTGTACGGACTAGAAAGCTGTCGTATGTTCGTATTAGGATGTCCAGAATTATTGATAGCCGTCGATCACAAGCCATTGGTATCTATTTTCAACAACCGTGACCTGGATAAAATCCGTAATCCGAGAATTCTGAAAATACGAGAAAAAACTCTCATGTACAACTTCACAGTTGTCTCCATACCAGGCGTTAAGAATACCGGTGCCGATGCAGCCTCGCGCATACGGTGTGACCGACACTCCGTATCAATCGACAACTCCTCCTCAACAGCTGGCATCGAAGTGACTACACCGGGTTGCATCATTCTGTGGCTCTATCAAACTTGATACTATTCGTGAGCATGTCAATCGTGATCCGCAATATCTTGATTTAATTGACATGATAGAGGCTGGTTTCTTCGAACGCAAAGAAATAACTCCACAGCACGTACAGCCATTTTGGCCTTTGTGAGAAGGATTGTATACGAATAAGAACGTTGTTTACGTCGCGGGAAAGCCACTGATTCCGAAATCCCTTCGGCTACAAATTCTTAATGAATTACACCTCAGTCATCAAGGAACTTCTACGATGAGATCAAACGCGCGTCAAAGATTTTTTTGGCCCCGCATGAACAATGACATCAACAAGATTCGTGAGAACTGTCGACGATGCAACCAAACCGCCCCGTCTCTGCCGAAGGAACCTACCATGCCAAATGAGCTGCCTGATTTTCCGTTTAAAAAAACGTCATGGATCTATTTCATATGGTTGGGCACCTCTATCTCATATATGCCGACCGATTTTCCGGCTGGACCGAGGTTGCATCATCGGATACATCTAACGCCAAAGTTATTTGCAGTGTGCTCCGAGGTTACTTTGCCACATTTGGAGTCCCCACGGAGATTTCTACCGATGGTGGCCCACCATTCAATTCGAGGGAATACACATCTTTCCTCAGGAGTTGGAACATTTCTCCCCGACTCTCCTCTGCTCATTGTGTAATGGAAGAGCAGAGGCAGCTGTGAAGACTATGAAACGCATACTAACTACTAATGTATCTCCCAGTGGTTCCTTGGACACGGATGCCGTTGCCAAGGCACTGCTTTTACACAGAAATACTCCAGCAATGGACATGGGCGTCTCCCCAGCTGAGCTCCTTTTTGGTCGCAACATCAACGATCACCTGCCAAACCCTGTCACATTCCAGAAAGAGTGGTCCGAACTTGCAGATGCTAGAGAGGCAGCTCATCGTAGGCGTATACGCGCATCCTGCATGAAACATGCCAACTCAGACTCTAGAGAACTACCCGATCTTGCCATTGGAGACGATGTGGCTATCCAGAACCAGGTCGGACACCACAAGTGCAAATGGGACCGCACAGGAGTCATTGCTGAAACCTTGCCTAATCGACAATATCGTATTCTCATTGATGGTAGTAGGCGCCTGACATTGAGAAATCGCCGATTCTTACGTAAAATCTCGCCTGTCACTCGTAACATCATTAATGCTGACCACGCCGATATCGTCGACGTTCAGGCCGCAGATCACACGCACACTCCGGTTCCTGCTCCTGATTTCCAAGAAGAAGAATAGTACTGCACCGAGCCTGCATCTCTTGTAGAGGCTGCGGTACCCAATTTACCAGAACCACCTGGCGCTCCGCCAGAGAATCCGACGAACGTTCCTCGACGATCAACGCGAGTACGAACAATACCTTCGAAATACGAAGACTATGTTCTTTACTAGTTTATTAGTTTAAAAAAAAAAAAAAAAAAAAAAGAAAAAAAAAAAAAGAAAAGAAAAGTAAAAAGGGCGTGTATATGTACCCTTATTATGCTGTGTATATAGAGTCTTGTAAATATATCTTAGTTAGTTTGACCAAGGAATAAAGAGATGCTAACTGGAACTCTTGTAGTGCTTATACAGTTTAGGATTGAGTTTCTATACTACCGTTTACGTTAGTAGAAAAGTGCTTGGAAATATGCCTGCAACAGCCTAAAGTTCATTTTACCCAAAAGATAAGCATATCAAAACAATGATATATTTAAGTGCCACTGGCTTTTCATACTGTTTATTAATCAACACAACCAATATGAGTAATATTTGACACTCACTAATCTATACAACAGTAGAATCCTTTTCAGCTACAAAACATAATCGCTAGAATAAAAATAATATATATTCCATTGCAAAAATTTTAAACAAGTGTCAGTTGCTTGGGTTACCATTTAAATTACTGGGAACACCAATGTTCATTTGTATTAGCATTTCTTAAGTCTATATTTTGAAGGTAAGCCTAAATTTGATGCTTTTTCTGTAAAAAAAAAAAAAAAAAAAACACTTTGAAATGTGTTGAAAACAGAAGATCATTCATTATGTCTATAAGATCATAATGCCTGTATACAAACTTTTTTCATATAAGAACAATTTTATAAGAAGAGGAAAAATTTGGCCATAAAGATAAGAACAAAATAAGAACGAGGTTCAAATGAATTATTCAAAAATTAAGAACAGGCTAGGCCTTAATTTTCTTATAAAATAAGAACAATTCATGAAGAACAACTCAAGATGCGAATTGTCTTCAAGATGCAAGGACCAAGACTTTTTAATGTTCTACCATCCCAGTTAAGAAATCTCACAGCATGTAAGAAAGACAAATTCAAGAAGGAGCTTGACAAGTACCAGCTTAGAATTCCCGAAGAACCACTGATGCCTGGGAACTGTGGTAGAAAATATTGACCCTAAGGGGTTACTATTTTCTACTACAGTACACCATGGATGTGGAGAGTAAAATCAAACAGCAGCATAATTCATTTAAAATATTACATTGGACCTACCAGGTTGGATGTGTAAAGTCTTTACAAGTATCAAGTAAGTAAAACACAACTCATGATGCGAATTTTCTCACTGCCATGCTTAATTCACCTTGTATACTCATAATCAATTTTAATTTTATATATAGGAAGTTCCAAAAATAAGAACGAAATCAGGCTGAAATATGAAACTGTGTTCTTAAAATTAAGAACATAAGTATAAATCAGGCTGAAAAAGGCTCAAAAAATAAGAACAGCCAGCCTCACCTCAGGTCAGATTTTACTCTGGTTCTTATAAAAAAAAGCATGTATACATGTTCCCTGTAACCTTTATAAAACGGAATTACAATAAAATGTATATTATATATACAGAACTTGGACAAGAGCAGAATGCTCAATTAAAATTGATTTCTTGTCATATAACAGAATTAACAACACAACAAAACTTATACGCATTTTAGCCTATTTAAACAAATAATGTTCACGGAAACAGTACCAGCATGTAAAACCAGGTAAACAGATTACACTTATATCATTGTGAAACAGAAACCCTTAAATTTCCATAACTGAAACGATCACTTTTGGAACGATCTCAACCTTGTGCAATCGTGACCAAACATGTACGGCAGCAGCCATATTTACATTTGAAAAAAAAGGGCCCATATTCGTACATGAAATATCATCGTACGGAACAACGCCATCTTCTCAGTCAGTGTCAGCGCAGTGCAGATGGGATTTTGAAGATGTTTTCTGCTAGCTTTAATGATTCAATAGATGAAACATTAAGTGATGGAAATGAATCGTTTTATTTCTTAAAAAGTCTAAAACTTTTGAATGAACGTGTAAAAAACGGACAAAAAAAGAAACATTGGTATGTTTTGTTTTTGTGTTGATAACAATGTGTTATGATGATGATATTGGTAGTTAAACGCTTGGAACAACAAACCATTGAAACTGTGATTCCAGTGCAAAGGTGAAAACTCATTCTCAATAACCAGGCTGAACATTTATTTAGTATGATCCTGATGTAATGTAGCCCAACTGAACTGAAAGCACGACGATGTACAGCATAATAAAAAAGGAAACCCTTTTCACGTGGAGATCAACCACCAGTTCAACCAGTTACGTTAATTAAAAACAGCAAGTAAATATGTGATGTCGTATATACAATATAAAGTTCAGAAAACCAGTTACGTATAATATTTTAATACACAGAGGATTGAGTGAGACACATAATAACTTGAGAGAATCTGGTGGAGTATACTTGGATAGTTGTTTAATCCAACAACAGAAACATTGTTTACTATGAATGAAGTGGTCATGTATACTGTTTTGATGCTGTATATCATATTTTATTTTTCAAAATGTAATATATATCTTATTATACTAATTCGAGATTGTGTGTCACACTTTTATTTTAGAGAGTGACATATTTGTTTTTTTTTCACGGTCAAATCCTTCTTATTTTTTCCCTTTTTGTCGTAAAACCACGTAGAGCGAGAACACTTTTTTTGATTTTCCGCGATTAGTATATGCTCTTCCGTTTTGTTATTTTTGGTTTGCGCAGTGGAAATCAGCCGAAAAACGTCTTTGGAGGAGTGCGAGCAATGCAATTTCTTCGTTCGAAATTTGTCAACGATCATTTCGTGAGCAAGAAACTTCGCGAAGAAGACGTGTTTCTTTTTGTATACGAATATTTCAATTTAAATTTGATTGTTTTAGGCAGCAAATCGACGAAAGAACTGACGAAGAAACACAGGTATTGTTATTATTATAAAACGTTTTATCATCGTGTTTATTGCTAAAGAACACGGGTTAGTTGTTTGTTTACAATGAAAAATCATATTTAGATATACAGAAGAAGTGCAGTGAAGTTTTTAAAAATTAGCTGCAGAAAGATCGAACGAACAAAAGGTATTATTATAAAACTGTTATTTTTGATTAATAGAAGAACAAGTTAGTATTTAAATGTATTTAAATGTTTGTTTACGTTTTAGTTATCAATTTATTGTTAAACTTTTATTGTTATTGTATTTTAGATTTTATTTTAGATTAATAAAAGAACAGGTATAACCACATGCTTAGGTGAGTTTTTAAAGAGATGTTGTTTTTTATATATAGGTTTTTTCAGAGGAAAACGAAACGAAGAAGTCTATTTTTATTTTACGAGCTGTTTACGTATTTCTTTTTATAGTTATTAAATAGTTATGGGAGTGCAGCAGTAGAGTAGTGTAGATGAAGTTGAAGTTGTTTAAAAATGGCTGCAGAAAGGATGCTGTTTATTTACATTGGTGAAGAAAATGGTTTTACTTCTTTTCGGAGAGAAATTGTTTGGAAAAGATATAAAGTAATATACGTAAGTACATGAGTCAAACGAATTTAGTAAATTCAGCGTTAAAAGAGAGTAAAAACAGAGTTAAAACGATCAAATCATTAAGATGCATGTCCCTCGAGCAGTTAATGATTTGTTTTGGTAACGAAGTTGCTGTTCCTTATTTTATTTAATTCAAAATGGCTCCACAGTTATGAAGTTACGAAGAAAGCATTTTTATGACTTTCACTGTATAAAAATGGTAGTGGAATTGCAGTAGTAAGCAAGGAGAAAGTGTATGTTTACAATAGGAAAGTATCCTGGAAAGTAAATCGAGTGTTATTAATTTGTTTACAGGTATGAAATATAGAAAGTAAAGAGTTTAGAAGTTGATAATGGCTACTACAGATCATTATCAATATTGTTTACTAACATGATTATGATGATGTGAATTGGTATTAAGAGGTAAAGTTAAAATAGTATCTATTTAGTTAAACACAGTTAGTATTAGTGGATACATAAAGGATAAGAGGAATGTTTACTGTTGTGTTTTGAATTTTCCAGCGCAGAGGAGGAGCTTTGAACTGGAAATAAAAAATGGCTCCACGAATGCTTTCATATGTTAAAAATTTTTCAGCTATACTAATTCTGTCATTACGTTTGTGTTTTTAATTATTATTTTTAAGGTTAATACATTTTCAAAGTTTCTTTTACTTTGTTTTGTTTTTCTTTAGATTTCGTCATAGCATGATTAGGTTTTTTGTATATGTTTTTTTAATGTTTTGATCTGTTAAAATAGAAATGAAGCACATGATGGGTTATAATGTCGAGAGGGTTACTTAAGATTTACTTACTTAATGACTGTGCAATGAAACTATCTTACAAAAAATAAGTGTTGTTGGCTGTATTTTTCTTAAGTTTATATTTTATCCCGTTTATGCATATTTTGTGTTATGGTAATCGTTTACGTACTATGCCTAGCTATATAACTTTGAATTTATGATTTTATTTGTGACTTTTTATCTTCTGTGTAAATTTTTCTTCTTAGTTATTGTTTTTAGGATAAATACGTACTTGAATTTCCTTTTTTTTTTTGTTTCTTTTTTTTTTTTTCGGTATTACAATTGAAACATTATTCTTTTAGGCAATAATAAAAAAAGCATGAAAAAATGAAACTCATGGTTTTAATCATGATGTTGATGGTTTTGGGAAGAACTAAATATATCATTTCAAAAATTCATTAATGGTTGCAGTCCAGAAGTAACTTTTGAACAAAAGAAAAAGTTGGAAGGTATCATTTTTGTAATGTTATTCAATGTTTGGCTTTGTATGTCTTAGTAAACGGTTCTGTGTTATATATTGCATATTTTTACATTAAAGTTACTTCTCTTCTGCGTATGAATATATATTCTGAGCCATGTTGCTATTTGTTTCTGTTTTAAATTTTCTGAATGTAAGAAATGAATTAAAAAATTAATGCCTGAAAAGAAACTTTTGCAAGAGTTAAATTCTGCGACACAACGCATACTGAACATGGGTGGCGAGCGACGCCTCCTGGGATGTTTTTGAGTTGCGATTCTATGATTTATTTTTTCGTCACAGGGTACGTACACGGGAATGGTGGATTTGACCTAATGTTTTCGAAGTTAAGTTCGGTAAAAAGTTTTTACCCGGGATACTATCTTATTATACTAATTCGCGTTGTGTGTCACACTTTTATTTTAGAGAGTGACATATTTGGTTTTTTTTAACGGTCAAATCCTTCTTATTTTTTCCCTTTTTGTCGTAAAGCCACGTAGACGCGAGAACACTTTTTTTAATGTTACGTAATCTAAGCGTAACGTTATAATTTTTTAAACCAATCAAAACGCAAGAAATCCTTTTTTCTCCAATTTGATTGGCTGACGATTTCCAAAAAATTAGTTCGTTAATAACCGATTTTCATTATCGGTCGCTATTTTGACGAAGAAACACGTAGGTATGATTTACTGTGATTGTATTTTAGATTATTGTTTATTGTTAAACTTTTACTGTTATTGTATTTTAGATTAATGAAAGAACATGTGTAAGTGATTAGTTGTTTGTTTACAATGTAAAAGCATAGTGAGAATGCAGAAGAAGTGCAGTGTAGTTTTTAAAAATTGGCTGTGCAGAACGAACGGACAGGTCTATACGAAAGTAGTAATATCATCAGACTTTTATTGTTTAATATTTTAGATTAATAAAAGAACAGGGTTTTAAATGTTTGTTTACGTTTTAGTTATCAAATATCGCTATACAGAAGAAAGTGCAGTGGAGAAATGCAGTTTGATGTTTATTTACACAGTAAGGAATGGTTTTAATTTAGTTTTGAAAGATTAATTGATTTAGCTTTGAGTGGATGTCTCAGTTATTCTGTCGTTTAGTATATAGATATGCTGCTGGATGAAAAGGAAGCCGAGAGAAATTTGTTTTGGTAACGCGCGCTATTATTACATTAAAAATGGTCCTACAGCTATGAATGTTTTTATTTCTCATGAGGCTGTGGAAGTGGGGAATGTGTTATGCTGTCTAATTGTATCTATTGTATCTAATTTATATCGATGCTTGATGCTTTTGTCTGCCTGCCAAAAAGTACAAAATCTACTGGATAATACAGAAAGTTTAGCAGTTTTTCCAAACGAAGAGAGCAGTTTTATGTATTTCACTTAAAAAAAATGGTAGCGAAAGTGTTTTATAAATACCTATGTATGTTTGTGCTGGAAAGTAAATAAAGTATTAGTAATTTGTTTACAGGTATGAATATAGAAGTAAAGAGTTTAGAAGTGTTTGAAAATGTCTACAGAAGATGATCAATGCTGTTTAGTTTACTAACATGTGAATTGCAGTGAAAGGTATCCCATTTTGTTCATTCATCATCCCATTATTACGGTGTTTTGTTGTTTTGAGTTATTGTTTTTAGGATAAATGCGTAGTTGAATTGCATTTTTGTTGTTGTTGTTGTTTATTTCAATATTCTTATAGCATGATTAGGTTTTCGGTATTACAATTCAAGTATTAATTTTTTAGGTAATAATAAAAAAAGCATAAAGAAATGAAACTCATGGTTTTAATCATGACGTTGATGGTTTTGGGAAGAGCAGACTACATGTCATTTCAAAAATTCATTAATGGTTGCAGTCGAGTAGTAACTTTGGAACAAAAGAAAAAGTTGGAAGGTATCAATTTGTTTTGAATTACCATTTTGTAATGTTTGGTTTCGTATGTCTGGGTAACCAGTTCTGTGTTATATATTGCCATTTTTTTTACATTAAAGTTACTTCTCTTCTGCGTATAAATATATTATTCTGAGCGATGTTGCTATTTGTTTCTGTTTTTAATCTTCTGAATGTAAGAAATGAATTAAAAAATTAATGCCTGTAGAAACTTTTACAAGAGTTAAATTTCGCAACACAACGCATACTGAACATGGATGGCGAGCGACGCCGCCTGGGATGTTTTTAAGTTGCGATTCTATGATTTATTTTTTCGTCACGGGGTACGTACACGGGAATGGTGGATTTGACCTAATGTTTTCGAAGTTAAGTTCGGTAAAAAGTTTTTACCCGGGATACTAGTCTTATTATACTAATTCGCGATTGTGTGTCACACTTTTATTTTAGAGAGTGATATATTTGTTTCTTTTTCACGGTCAAATCCTTCTTATTTTTTCCCTTTTTGTCGTAAAACCACGTAGAGCGAGAACACTTTTTTTGATTTTCCGCGATTAGTATATGCTCCTCCGTTTTGTTATTTTTGGTTTGCGCAGTGGAAATCAGCCGAAAAACGTCTTTGGAGGAGTGCGAGCAATGCAATTTCTTCGTTCGAAATTTGTCAACGATCATTTCGTGAGCAAGAAACTTCGCGAAGAAGACGTGTTTCTTTTTGTATACGAATATTTCAATTTAAATTTGATTGTTTTAGGCAGCACTGACGAAGAAACACAGGTTTGTATGCACGAAGGTATTGTTATTATTATAAAACGTTTTATTATCGTGTTTATTGCTAAACTTTTACTCTTATTAATAAAACAACACGGGTAGCAAGTGACTTAGTTATTTGTTTACAATGAAAAATCATATTTAGATATACAGAAGAAGTGCAGTGAAGTTTTTAAAAGATAAGCTGCAGAAAGATCGAACGATTAATAAAAGAACAGGCAGCAGCATGTGTGTAAGTGATTAGTTAGCAGGTAGCACACATGCGTATGTAGGTGAGTTTTTGAACAGATGTTTGTTTTTTTTTATATAGGTTTTTTCAGATGAAAACCAAACGAAGAACGAGTGGAAGAAAGTCGTGCTGATTTTACGAATTTCTTTTTATAGTTATCAAATAGTTATGGGAGTGCAGCAGTACAGAAGTAGTGTAGATGAAGTTGAAGAAAGGATGATGTTTATTTACATTGGTGAAAATGGTTTTACTTTTTTTCGGTGGAAAATTGTTTGGAAAAGATATAAAGTAATATACGTAAGTACATGAGTCAAACGGATTTAATAAATACAGCGTTAAAAGAGAATAAAAACAGAGTTAAAACGATCAGATCATAAAGATGCAGGTCCTACACGAGCAGTTACTGATTTGTTTTGGTAACGAACTGTTCCTTATTTTATTTATTTCAAAATGGCTCCACAGTTATGAAGTTACGAAGAAAGCATTTTTATGTCTTTCACTGTATAAAAATGGTAGTGAAATTGCAGTAGAAAACAAATAGAAAGTGTATGTTTACAATAGGAAAGTATGCTGGAAAGTTAATCGAGTGTTATTAATTTGTTTACAGGTATGAAATATAGAAAGTAAAAGAGTTTAGAAGTGTTTGATAATGGCAGCCAGAGCATGATCAATATTGTTGTTTACTATCATGGGCGATGATGTGAATTGGTATTGAAAGGTAAAGTTAAAATAGTATCTATTTAGTTAAAACACAGTTAGTATTAGTGGATAAATAAAGGATAAGAGGGATGTTTACTGTTGTGTTTTGAATTTTCCAGCGCAGAGGAGGAGCTTTGAACTGGAAATAAAAAATGGCTCCACGAATGTTTTCATATGTTAAAAATTTTTCAGCTATACTAATTCTGTCATTACGTTTGTGTTTTTAATTATTATTTTTAAGGTTAATATATTTTCAAAGTTTCTTTTACTTTGTTTTGTTTTTCTTTAGATTTCGTCATAGCATGATTAGGTTTTTTGTATGTTTTTTGAATGTTTTCATCTGTTAAGTAGAAATAAGAGAAGAATGGATTATGTAATTTAAATGACTGTGCAATGAAGCTATCCTACAAAAAATAAGCGTTGTTGGCTGTATTTTTCTTAAGTTTATATTTTATCGCGTTTATGCATATTTTGTGTTATGGTAATCGTTTACGTACTATGCCTAGGTATATAACTTTGGCTGTATGATTTTATTTGTGACTTTTTATCTTCTGTGTAAATTTTTGTTCTTAGTTATTGTTTTTAGGATAAATGCGTACTTGAATTTCCTTTTTTTTTGTTTTTTGTTTTGTTTTTTTTTATTTTCGATATTACAATTGAAATATTATTCTTTTAGGCAATAATTAAAAAAGCACAAAGAAATGAAACTCATGGTTTTAATCATGATGTTGATGGTTTTGGGAAGAACTAAATATATCATTTCAAAAATTCATTAATGGTTGCAGTCGAGTAGTAACTTTTGAACAAAAGAAAAAGTTGGAAGGTATCAATTTGTTTTGAATTACCATTTTGTAATGTTTGGTTTCGTATGTCTGGGTAAACAGTTCTGTGTTATATATTGCCATTTTTTACATTAAAGTTACTTCTCTTCTGTGTATGAATATATATTTTGAGCCATGTTGCTATTTGTTTCTGTTTTAAATTTTCTGAATGTAAGAAATGAATTAAAAAATTAATGCCTGTAGAAACTTTTGCAAGAGTGAAATTCTGCGACACAACGCATACTGAACAAGGGTGGCGAGCGACGCCGCCTGGGATGTTTTTGAGTTGCGATTCTATGATTTATTTTTTCGTCATGGGGTACGTACACGGGAATGGTGGATTTGACCTAATGTTTTCGAAGTTAAGTTCGGTAAAAAGTTTTTACCCGGGATACTATCGCGCTATACTAATCCGCAATCGTGCATCCCACTTTTATTTTAGAGGGTGATGGTTTTTTTTAAAATTTACGGTCGAAATCTTCTTAATCGTGGTCATATAGCGGTAGTTAGTCCATTCGCCAATGGGCTTATATGCCCAAATAAAAAGGCCGAAATGAAACCGTTTCCTACTGCATCAAAATGAGGGAACGGTGGCTTTGAACAAGAATCTTATATATGGGGAAGCCCCGGCGCTCATCGTTTTTATTGGCTAATAAAGGAAAACTCTTGAAATGCGCTATTTTGATTGGCTGAAAAATTCATAGCAACGGAGTTCGTTAATAAGGTTCTTCATTTCTGCTGCTCTTTTGAAGAAGAAACGAGAAAGTTTTAATAATAAAACTTTTATTGTTGTACTTTTACTGTTATTGTATTGTATTGTATTGTAAGTGAGTTATCATTTGATTGGCTGACGATTTCCAAAAAGTTCGTTGCTTTCAAACGGTTTTCATTCTCGGTTGTGAATTTGACGAAGAAACACAGGTTTGTATAATACGAAGGTTTATTATTATAAAACACGTTTTATAATCGTGCTTATTGCTAAACTGTTACTGTTGTTGTATTTTAGATTAATAAAAGAAAAATTAGCACATGCGTAAGTGAGTAAGATGTATTGATGTCTTTTATTTATGCATGTATTTAAATGTTTGTTTACAACGTAAAATCACAGTGAAATGGTTTATGTCAGTGGAAAACAAAGAAGAAATGCGAGTGGAAGAATGTATCCAGCACATTTTCAGGGTTACTTATTTCGTTTTAGTTATCAAATAATGTGGCTATACAGAAGAAGTGCAGTGAAAAAAATGATGTTTATTTACACGGTCGGTAACGAATGGTTTTAATTTTAAGTTTGTTTTGAAAAGAAACGAAAACGAGGGGGAGCGCAGTAAAAATTTGTTTTGAACTCGCGCCATTAGTTAGCAAAGAAGATTTATTTATTTACAGATCAATTAAAAATGGTTCTCATGACTGTGGAAATGGGAAACATGTTATGCTGTCTTATCTCATCTCAACCATGTCTGCTTTTTATTAAATTTCCCTGTATATTTTATTGACGATGTTTGGTGCTTTGTCTCTCTGCCTGTCTGTCATTTATGTCTTTTGCTTTTGTTTGTATGGTTGTTGCAGTAGTAGTAGTGTAGATTGTAGCTGTTCTTCACTGAAATATTTTTCTTTTAGGTCAGAAAAGATAAAGTTATATAAACCATTAAAGAAATGAAGCACATGGTTAAATTATGATGTTGTGAGGGTTAGTTAAGAGAAGAATGGATAATGTATTTCAGAAATTCATTATTATTGCTGTAATGTGATATGACTGTGCTACTAAGAAGCATTGCATTGCTGGATGGATTCTTATATTTTGTCATGATTATGCATTATTTTGTGTTATGGTAATCGTTTACGTACTATGCCTGCGTATATAAGTTTGGCATTATGTTTTGATTTGTTACTTTTTATCTTTTCGGTATTAAATTATGGCTTTGGTAGGGCATTTCATTGCATTGTTTCAATTATTTTTATTATTTTGATGTTTGGTTGTGTATTCCACGTTAAAAGTCTTTATTTAGTTTAGCTCCAGTGTTGAGTGTTGAACCTGCATCAACTTATAGCATGATTCTTTTTCTGCATTTTTATACAATTCAAATATTTTTTAGGTAAGATTAATAATAAAAAAGCACGTAAACCGTTAAAGAAATGAAACTCATGGTTTTTATCATGATGTTGATGGTTTTGTGAAGAACAGACTATCATTTCAAAAATTAATTAATAGTTGCTGTCCAATGTAACTTTGGCACAAAAGAAACAGTTGGAAGGTATGAATTTGTTTTCAATTAACATTTTGTAATGTTATTCAATGTTTTGTATGTCTGGGTAAACAGTTCTGTGCTATATATTGCTATTTTTACACTAAAGTTACTTCTCTTCTGTGTATAAATTTATATTCTGATCCATATTGCTATTTGTTTCTGTTTTAAATCTTCTGAATGTAAGAAATGAATTAAAAAATTAATGCCTGTAAAAAAATTTTACACAAGTTAAATTCTGCGACACAACGCAACCTGAACATGGGTGGCGAGCGACGCCGCCTTGGCGGCTAGTCTTATATATAATAGCGAGTGTGTGTCACACTTTTATTTAAGAGAGTGATAAATTTTGTTGAATTTTAAGGTCAAAATCTTCTTAATCGTGGTCATATTTTTCGTTAGGCCATGCGTTTTTTTACGATTATTATATAGTAGCAAGTGCCGTGACGTCAGTTTTTTAATCTATCACGGGGAATCATTGCATTGCATCCCTAATCGAACGCGACATTTTTGGGGAAATATCTCGAGAACCAATAGGGAAAACTGACGTTTTTTAGGGTCCGCGATACGGGTGATGGGGTGACACAAAATTTGGGCCTAAATTATTTTTCGTATTGCGGCTATGACGTCATCAAAATCTTTAACCGACGATATTTCTGTAACGGTTGGTCGTAGCGAAACGATCTCATACACTTTTTTGATCAGTTTTTCGAGCTCTACAACATAGATACACTTTTGAGTTGCGATTCTATGATTAATTTTTTCGTCACAGGGTACGTACACGGGAATGGCGGATTTGACCTAACGTTTTCGAAGTTAAGTTCGGTAAAAAGGTTTTACCGGGGATACTATATATATATATATATAATTACTGACAAACTTTCTTACGAACAACAAACGTAAATCAAAACACAATCCAACATGACAGACAGTCTGTAAATTGAATCAAGTCAGAACACAAACTTCTGTTTTCAGCTATGTAGTGGTTTGGTTATGGATGTGTATTTTCACTACGAAAATCTGTTGTTCTTTTCCATTTTGGATTTACGAAGGTCATTTTTATCACATAATAAACAATGAGTGTGAACACATTTTTTTGAACAGAGATGATTATTCTGATACTTGAATTTGGTTTTATAAATTGTCATTTTAAGCCCATCTCTTTTTTGAAAATAACTCTTCGGTCCTAATTTGAAATGCTACGTAATACTTGTGTTAGTAAAAATTTTGATTGCTTATGATTATTAGTTATTTGCTTATGATGTTTACCCCAAAGTATTATACTATATAGCTATTGAAAATGTTTATGCGTAATAATAAACAGAATATTGAGAAGTTTCATTATTGAGAATTTTATTTACATTATTTACAATCCCACTGTAGCTATTAAAATTAGGTTTAACATTTTTTTCCTTTGTACAGTGAAACCACCTGTATACAAATTTGATAATATGATGTTGTAAGATTTTATCTGAGTTACAAAAAACAAGTGTTCTGTTTTACATTGTTTACGGATGCAAAGCTTCTGCAACATTAAAGATCATACATTTGTTATGATGAAATTCTTTTACACATTGATGATATATGCAGTTGTTTAATGGGAAATATTAGTCGCATTTAGGTCAGACCACAATGTAATACCTCCAAATATGGCATAAACTCTATTTACCAGTCTGTAGTTCAGTGGAATGAGCTTCAGATGCTTTATCCAGGATCCGACCTCACCACTCTTTCAAAATCTAAACTATGTTTACAAAAGCATTATTTTCAGTAATTACTGATTTGTTACAAATTAAGTTTTTACTTGTTTAAAGTAGTGATACAGTTTTGTACTTAACTTGTATTTTAAGTGGCCACCTCTCTGATTAGTCATTGACTATAAGGTGTGTCTCCTTTCATTTTTTCAGATGTGTACATGATTTTCCTTGTTTTATTTGTTTGGGAATTATACTTTTATTGTATGTATCTGTTTTTTTTGTTTTTTTTTTTTAATATTTTTTTTTTGACAGTATTAAAAGCATGTATTTCATAAAAATTTAAGATGCATATATACATATAAATAATAGCGACATTAGGTATGTACAACATTCTAGAGTAAATTAAAATCATGACAGCACGCTATCATGAACAATATCAAATTCCTCGACATTCTTGCCCGTATGTTTGGTAATGGAACGACTGCCTCTAACACACATAAGGGAGGAGCGCAGGATCAGGAACAAGAGCTTGCATTTGATGAAGGAGAGGACTTTTGCTTATCGGCATCCTGTTTTACTAGCAATTCTTTCTGCAAGGTGTTTGTGAAACATCGAACACTCTTTGGCCATACCCCCGTTAACCGAGTAAACTAATGGAGTAAAAGAGCCGTGCTCAATGTTCATGATCCTTCGATTGTATTGCCTCTTCTTCTCTGCTTCGTGTTTTCTGAATATCTTCTCTGTGGTCATATGTGCTTGACTGCTAGCGTTAGTGTTCGTAATTCTAACGTCAAAAAAGGCATTCTGACCATCCCGCCAGAATCCTCTTGCACGTACGTCTGGTTTCGCGTTATCTCCTGTCAGTCCTTCCACAGTTTCACCGTCAATGGGCTGGAGTTGAGGCTCGGTTTCTACGTCATTGCAAATGATTTTTAGCAATTGAGATTCAAAATCTCGGACATTATTGTGTCGTATTGTGACAAATCCTCCAGTTTTGCAGTTCAAGGCATGCGTTACACTATATGGTTGATCACAGGGACATTTCGAAGGTAGGCCTTTCAGTTCTTGTCCATACCGTAAAGCAATGGCATCCCTGAACTCGGATTTGTTCAGGACAAAGCCATATTCTTCTAACGGAAGAGCCGAAAGCCAGTTTGACGCGCCTGGCTCTCTTGCATCGTTAACGGCTTTCAATGTCCGTTGATCAAGACTCTTTTCGATTTCTTTCTCTTTTTCATTGACATAATCAACTCGCTCTTTAGCTATTTCGGATTTCAGTGTTCTTACCACGCTATTGTCAGGTATGTCTTCGCCTTGCAGAATCATCACGGCTACGAGTGGTGCTGTGACTTTCAAAGAGCCGTGATACTGGTTTTCAGAAACATCGGATAGAATAGGTATCCCGAGTCCTCCTCGTTGGATGGGAAGTGAATATAGGTCACGTTTCTGTACTGTGACAAAATTCTGAAGAACGGCTGGAAGAAATTCAGATGTGATTTTTTCGTCTAGTGGTTGAAGAAATTCATTCATTTTCTTGATTGTTCGCATGAAGAATGTAAATTTGTGAAGCATGCCATGTACAAAAGCAGCATATGCAGCATGTGGCTGTGATCGTGCATATTCGGTGAGTCGATCAATCTCGTCACACCAAGCTCTTACTTTCTCATTTACGTATTGTGCTTTAAAGTTGTCACTGCCGAGAGCAGCACCAAGATGTCTTTTTCCCTCGCAGGTAAATTTTACACCTGTCCCGATGAAAATTCTCTCAGCTTATTGAAGCAGAGTTCTTTCTTTTAGTATTAGCCAGCTTTTAGAAGCATTTACATAATACCCAACTTTGCGCCCTTCTGCAACCATTTTATCCCACCATTTTCTAAGTTCAAGTAGCTTCCCAGCACCAGTAATATCATCTGCCAGACTCACTTGGTTCACTGAGGGTACATCGTTTTTAAGTGCTCTCAGCAGCGTGCTTGTTCCCAGAGCGTAGAATGGCATTGCCAGGTTATCGCCCTGGGTAGTTCCTTCAACAGATGAGATTTCTCCACCACCGAGTACAATCATTCTCACTGGCTTTCTGTAGGTGTTAATGAGTATGGTGGAAAAGGCTGGGCATATGATGCGAATATTGTGCAATGCCACCATTCTATCTAATGAATTAAAGGCATTACTAGCGTCTACGAGAACTACAGCATCGGAGTTTTCGTCCTCGAATATCTTCCTCATAGAGTGGATTGCGGCTTCAGCCCCACCTTGTATACCAGTTGCAGTTTGCAATGGGCCTGCTGCTTGCTGTATTTCAGTTTTTAGAACCCAGTTGATGCATTTTCCGACTATTCTCCTCAGAACTTCTCCAATCCCAATCGGTCGAATACCGGGATTTTTATTCAATGGAATGAGTCGGCATGAAACAAACGCGTCAAGGGTGGCAGGATCAATAACTTGAGTAGCAATTTTTCTCGCTAAGGTGGCTATTTGCGTACGGAGTTCTTTATTCTCGCGTTTGTACTTCACTCCTGTTAAAATATGGCGATATTGTTCAGCATCTAACTGAGAGGGGCCACCAGCGCCTTTAGTGAGACTAGCCGCCTTGTGGATCATTGTTTCGTCGATATCATCATAAAAAGATGGTAGTACGCTGTCTATTGGTCCAGATAGCAGAGTTTCGTCTTCAATATGGGCTGCTGCGGGATGTTTATTTTGAAGCTCTTTTAGGACATCTGCATCTACGGTAATTATACCAGCATCCTCATCAGAAAGCATTTTTAAAGCGGCTTTTATCTTTCCTTGAAAGATGAGTCTCGAAAACACTTTTGCACGATCGTCCTTGGTTCTCCGGGTGTTTGAAATCAGTCTGGCTTGGATGGTTCGGCATTCCCGGACTAGGTCAATGATCTGGCCTTCTTTCCAGATTTTCATTCTGTCTTCGACCTTCTTACAGTGGTCCTTTGCCTTGCTTGTTTTGCTCAGTTTCTGGAGTATAAGGATGGGTAAGATCATGTATACTTTGAGTGCTATTCCTTGAAACTCGCTTCCCCGGTTGAAATGGTCTAACCATTTCGTCAGTTCATTAATAAATTCCTTGGATGCTTTTCCCGTGGGAAGTTTGAATAAGTTCTTTCTCCATCTTATAATTTCCTCGTATGTATCACAGATAATTTTCACGAACTCTCTCCCTTCGAGACCATAACATGATGATGTCGGGTAGCGTTGTACTTCTGTATACTCCGGAAGATTCGGTATTCGGGATTCGGTTTCTAGTTCTATGGATACCTCGTCAATGTCAACAATCGCGGTAGTTTCTATTTGTTCATTAAGTTTTGTCAAGTTTGTTGCTTCAAATGTCTCGTTAATAACTCTATCTATTGCAACATAGTTTTTGTGAACACGTGTTAAGTGAATCTTCAGTCCAGTGGGATTTTTAAATTCTCCATTACATAGATTACATATAGAAACCATGTCTCGTCGTAAAGTTGTGTGTGGAAGTTTTTTTTAAAATAACATAAATGTGAAAAACGACTAAATTCAGCAGTCATCCAGATTTCCAAAGAGTTTTAGTTCTTTTCGCTTCAAACTGCTCGCACTGCAACACTTTGTAACCGGAATTGTCTTCTAAAAGTCGATTATATCATGCTACACTAAAATTTGTGCAACAACAAAACTTCCTTCATAAAACACGTCTTGCTCAGCAAACACGTCGCACAATTTGGTCATTTGTATGTATCATTTGTATGTATCTTTGTATGTATGTATCTGTTTGAATGAAGAATAAATACTACTAGTAGTAGTAGTACTACTACTACTCATGTAACTTTTAGCTAAGTGCCAATATAGTAACCTCTCACTTTTTAACTCCTCAGCAAAAGTTATATATCAAACCTTATCATTTGACCATGAACATCTTCATTTCATTGTAAGTCCAAAATAAGTTTTTTTGCGGTATTAAATTCAATTCCACCCTGATTAGTAAGGACAACATTTTTATCTGTGCATTAGGTGGATGGTAGTTATACTGTAATTGTTTCATCAAACATTTTTCTCATGGTTATCAGTTTACACACAATAATTGGCAAAAATTACGCAACTTTGGGGAAATATATAATCGCATTTTTGCGAATCTTGTTTTTTTTTGAAAAAGTTTGTTTTTTTCTCTTGAATCTTACAGAATTTCTTTAACGAATCTTAGTTTCATTTTAAAATATGTGTCTATTGTTTCAGTTCACACTTTTCTTTTGTTTGTAGCAAATACTGACATTACTTGTTAAGCCTTATTTACACATTTCGAAAGGTATATTAGCATCAGTGTGACTTAGGCCTAAGAGATAATAAAAAGTAACAAAGTTTTGTGCAGATTTTCATAACAATCGCTTTTGCAATTATAATCTCAAAATCGATTTTTTACAATTCATAATCCCAAAATCGATTCTTGTGAATCCCAAAATCGATTCTTGTGAATCTCAAAATCGACTCTTGTGAATCTCAAAATCGATTCTTTTGAATCTCAAAATCGATTTTTTTGAATCCCATAATCGATTACTATGGGGGGAGGCATAGGTAGACTGTTATGTTTGTTTATATATTTCGGATACATATACGCTGTGTTTTGAAGTTCGAAAATAATCGGTGATAACTTTGTCGGGGAAAATTGACGAAAAGTTTTCCTCGGGGAAACTTCCCCCCGACTGGGATACATTTATTTAATTATTAGCCTAATAGAAATAAAAAATTGTTATTCCAAACAGTGCTCGTCGAAAGCAGCTGTAGCCGTCGAAACGTAGTCATAATAAACTCGCTTGTTCATGACATGATAAACACTAATTTATTCAAATATAGTGACTTTTATTTATTAAACGGAAATATTTTTCTAGCAATAAAAAGTTTCCCAAAAGCATTTATTTCATTGATAATAATCGTCTACGTCTACACTTTCATTGCTGCTCTTGAAGAGGCGGTTATTGTTGTACCTCCACCAAATCTGAAAAGTGAAAAGTTTAAAAAGACCATGTTATTCGACTTTATGAAATGTACATGTACAGGCAGCACCCGTTCGTGTCAGGGGCGGATCTAGGATTTTTTAAGGGTTAGGCAAATTTTTTTTGCCAAACACACCTAAGGGCGCAATCGATGAAATTTACGCCAGTTTACGCCCAATCTAGTGCATAGTTTTCGAAATATTAACTCGAATTCATTCGTCCTAACATAAGGAGTGTTATAATGCAAGTCTGTATTGTTGCACTAATGAAATAAGGGAAATAAACAAAAGAAAACTAATTGAGTATGAATGGAATGTATTGAACTACGTTATGTAGGCCAAAATAATATTTTCTGCCAGATTGGAGGTTAAGTAAATATCTTCTTCATTTTCTTGATTGCTTGTACATGAACAGGAAGAATCCACCAAATGAAAACATACTTGTAATGAATCAAATAAATAAATTTTCAATCACCTATACCATGATAGATTGGAGCAGTCAGATAAATACATGATATTTTATCTATGCACTGGTCAAGATGGTCAGATAGAAAGAAAAGAAAAGGAATTATGTTAAGAAATAGAGTAAAATGACCAAAATCAAAGTTAGAGACAAGCTCCTTGATCATTATTCGGCAGCAAAATAAAAACAGATTTCTGCACTAGGCATTCATCAAATTAAATAGTATACCCTACCCTAAAATTGATGAATGGTTAAATAATTAATGTCAACCACAATAAAAAAAAAAGATGGTATTTCCAGAAATCCCTGAGATAAGTCCAAGAACCTAATAAAACTACACAGCAACAGATAAATTATGTACTGCTTCCTCTTTAATAAGAGCTACAGCATTTTTTTACAGAATTTAATGTAGTATAGGAAACAAGAAGTCAAACTAAAACATTATGTAATTACCTTTTTCAAAAGAAGACATAACGTACTGTAGGTGGTTTTTGTAAAATGAAAGAATATATCCAAAGATGTTAAAGTTTTCCTGCATCCAAAATGACATTTCGAGGGATGATAGAATGCACAAAGTTGTTTCAGAAGTCTTATAGTTTTAGGAAATTCTGTTTCCTTGGGCAGATATTTTGATTTAAAAATCATAAAATGATACAATAATTATATGATTATGATGTAATAAGATTTTTATTCTTTGTTTATGTGTATAAACTCTCAATAACTTCATTTTCTTATCACTCACTCAGAGTGAAAGCCCTTTCTCTCTATAGTAAATTAAAAAGATATTGTATTAATGATAACTTGCGATGAGAAGTTTAACCTATATACTATCTTATTATATAGATCATAAAATATGCATTGCATCAAGTGAATGTCAGATTTCAAAAATTAAATACATATCTTAGAAACTAGAAGTAAGTTATACTAACAAGAGGCTTTTGAGCTCTATCGTATTGGTTCATATCATTTTGGACACAGGATCCTTTTAAAGTTCTTAAATTCAAAACCAGACAGTCATCTCAAACCAAGAAAAATTATGCTGAACTGTACATACAAAAAAAGTTACCAGGTAGAAATACTGGTGCTAAAAAAACCATGCAGCTGCCTACGCAAAACAACTCAGAAAAATAACAATGACTTTGTGTATTATAAACTCAGTCATTCAAACGTAATTTCATAACATTTACAGATGCATCTTTGGTTAACAGAAACAGGTACCAAAAATATTTATAATATACATCATTAATTAATCAATAAAAAATAGGCTTCGGTTCAGTTGACACAAGCAAACTTATATATACATAGCTGAGCTAATAAATAACTGTCGTCATACTTATGGTCAACGAATTATGGTGCTAATAATCCATGCTAATCATTTATATTACATAAAAATAAAACACTTGCTTTAAAGCAGCCACAATGTTTTCATTTCGCAAAAGCAAATGAAGAGACATAACTCGAAAAAAATGCTTTTCCTAGATTTTGAAGTCAGTTTTCAACAGATGTATTAAGTTAATTCAAAATTTCCTAATTAATACTTCATTATTGCCATCAAAAGCTGCAACAATGTTTTCTAGCGAATCCATGTTGAACTGGGTCTAATTCGAAGGTCCCACGGTCGTTTTGTGCAGACTTGGTGACCATTCATTCAATAAAGTGTGTAAACCCATGGTTGTACCTTAGGCAAATTTTCTTCTGGTTCATTCATTTAAAGTGTGTAAACCCATGGCTCCTTAGGCAAATTTTCTTCCAGTTCATTGATTAAAGTGTGTAAACCCGGGGCTCCTTAGGCAAATTTTCTTCGCCTAAGCTGAGCGTTAGGCACTAGTCTGTGTTGTCAATGTGTGATTATGAGAACTCATTTTCCGGGCAGAGATCACTACCTATAAACTCAAGCTGTAAAATACATTAATTTTTAACATCATGGCGCGCGCCCCGCGCCTCGCCGGGGAGAATAATAATCCTTTTTGGGAAAGAAAGGATCGGGGGCGGATTGGATGCGGGAATCTCTTGATATTTTCGATTATTTTCTGATTATTGTAATACAATACCTTTTTCATACAATTTTATGAAAAACATTATTTAACTGATTTTGGGTTAGGCATTTGCCTAAGTTGCCTAACCCTGGATCCGCCCCTGCGTGTAGGTTAGCGAACGAAAACATGCTCCAGATTGAGATATGGAAAAATGTTATTTTAAAATGTTCGCATATTTAAGAATGCTTCTCGCAAAAAAAATTAAGTCATAATGGCGGATGAAGAGGTGGTAAGCAGCGCGCCCGAAATGTTATTACGATTTTGAGGAAAATCGAAGGAAGATCTAATACTGAGTACTCCCAACCCAACCGTGAACTCAGACTGGAACCCGTATGGCTGTGTTGCTTTTGTTCTTGAATTGATTGTTTGTTTTTGTTTTGTTTTTGTTTTGTTTTTTTTTGTATAATATTATTACGCGTGGTTAACCTGACCCGAGCCTTTGTTATAAAAGAGTTGCCCAAAGAAAGATTAACTAACACAAATACCATATATGAGAGGGTAAAGATCAATTCAAGACACAAAAGATATGCAGTAGACATTTTTTTCTTTTTTTTCCAAATAAGTCTACTAACAAATATACAATATCAGCCATGTCTATCTAGTTATCGTTGGAAACGAAGACGCTTTCAAGAGATTCTATTTTTTCGTTGTAATAATCGGTCATACAGTATGTCGGCGAGAGAGTTGGATTCCATGTTTTGATTATATTTAAGACCTCAGTTATAGCTTCCTTGGTTTCATTTTCAGTAACAAATGTTGCTATGATTTGGTAGTCCACGTTTGTCTTGACAGTTAAAAAGAACAATGGAAGTGCATAGTGTGTTGTTCGATATGTGGCATCTAGAAGGAGCATTTCGCCACCGTATCTGGTGAGTAGTTGTTTCTGCCATTGATTTTGGTAAACAAAAAGAAAGTTGTCTTCTTTTTCTTTATCATCGCAAGCAGCCTTGGGTCTGAAATAGATGTTTACGCTCGAATCGCGTTTCTTCCAGTCAGAGATTTTCTTTAACAGGCATTCTTGATCAATCATAGAGTATCTGTTGATATATTAATAACTTCGTCAGGAGGGGGATTTTCGGAATAAAGCTCACTTTTTGTGGACAGTTTACCTTAGCTTTTGTTTCGCTTTCGTCATGTGTGATCTAGTGACGTGTTTTGTCGGATAAAACCGTCTGTTATTTGAGGCCGGCAAATTTTCTTTTCCAAAAAAATCAGTATGAACCATGATCTTTAGTAGTCTTTTCATTTCTATAACATTTGTTATGCCTTCTTTTACATATTCGTTGATTTTTGATGATATCCTCGGATCTATCTTTTGTGAAAGCAATTCGGCTTTTTTCGCTCCTACATTTCTGTCAAAACCATGATGACAATCGAAGATATTATGTGCCACAACCATGAATATGGCGTACCAGTGTATTTAATTGTTTCATCTTCCCATAAAACTTTATGTTTTTTTGCAAAACAATCTAATGAATTTAAAAAATTTAGTCATCTCCAAGTAAAGACACCGAAAAGCGGAGTTTGCGCAATAGGTACCTGTATTTCCAAATTCTTTCCGGGCACTATACACAGTTAACTCATAATTTCGTATGTGGCGTAATGCGTCTTCGTATGAATTCACCTCGAAGAACAGTTTCTTCTTTCCGCCTAAAATAATATCAATCCCACATCAGTTGTACCTCATTCAAACAATGGGCGTAATTTTTCCTCTATCAGTTTTCCCTCGTGATACGGTTGTAGGCAGACAAAACGAAGCAATATCTTACCAACGGTTGCATATTCTGCATCGGGAATATCAGATGCACCCTCCTCCTGTGTGGTCAGACTTTCAGAAACATTCAACCTCGTTCCCAGGGCTTCTTGCCTTTTTGATATACGGACGGCGGCGTCGTCGGTTGAAAAACATTGTCAGCCTGTGTGTTTATACTTCCTGGCATAATTAACAATAAAAACATTTTCATGTTTCCTTTTTGTTATGTTCATGGTAGTGCATATCTAAGGTATTACTTTTCTTTGGGGAGATATTAGGTTTAAACTGGGATTCCCAAAAGGCTACCTGGTTAGTAGTCATATGCTATACACACAGCTGCTGAATTTTATTTCCCTGTAAAGTGTATACTCACTGCCTACACACCCAGCAGGCATTTCAACGTTGTATCAACGTTGTGTTGAAGTTGATGTCCAACGTTGAACAAACGTTGATTCACAGTTGAAAATGAAACAAAATCCGACGTCAGATTTTCAACGTTGAAACCACGTCAGATTACAACGTTATAGCAACGTTGAAACAACGTCGAATAACGTTGTTTCAACGTTATTTCAACGTTGATAGTGCTAAAATTCAGATAAAAATAGCTTCGTTTCACTTTATTGTCTGAACTGGTAGCCGAGTAGATGATTCGTAATTTAATGTTGTTATTGACACAGATTTTCATCTTAAACCAAGTGGATAGCGGCGAACCCAAGGAACTAACCGACACACAAAAAACAATCTTATTGTCACGCTGAAATTCTTTTGTCTTATTATAAGAACAAATTCACAATAATACTTAATCAATATCTTTCCACATCATACAATAACTACTTAAATAAATAGATAAAATTTAATCATGTTGTAAGTCGTCGTCGTCGATGTCATTTCCCGCGTCGTCTCCTTCATCATTTGCAGCCTTATCTGAGATGGATTCCCGTGTCTTTCGGCCTCCACCGTCCATGCAGTCTGGTGCATATTTCAGCTGGTCCATAATCACAAGATGAACCTTTGCTTTGGTAACTTTCTTGAAAGTATCCATTACAGCGGCTAAAATAAAAGTACTTTTAAGTGATGCAGTCCAATTCATATGGTCATTCAGATCGATAATTATTTTAACCTTCTCTTATACTTTAAATCAAGTTAATGAATCTCACTTGTAATCGATCATATAAATTAGTTTCTTCAAAGGATTCTTTTTTGACCGCCTTCTAAATTGTAAAATGTAAATTGTAAATTGTTCGACAGGATTTCGAACAATTTAGAAAAAAGAATTATAGCAGACGGTTTCTACTTGTGGTTGCTTTCGAACTAACTGCTGTATTGTTAATCTCCCATTGAATATGAAAACCAGCAAGTAAGTTTAAGTTTTTATGTAGAATTCTATAATCGAAATATTGGTAGCAGAAATTGTTCTCCTCTAAAATTTTTGATCGAAAAATTTCGATTAAAAGTGACTGTAGTTGTTGTGTTGCGCAAAAAAAATACTCAGTTGTATAATATGAAATATAAGTCGCATTTCGGTCTCAAAAATTGTAAGGGAAATCTTATAGTTTGACCATGAACATCTTCAATTTATAATGGGTACAAAAATGTTCTTTTGTGGTGTTAAACTCAATTCTCTCCTGCTTTAAGGACAAAATCTACCTGAGTATCAGATTGATGATAGTTATACAATGTAATTATTTAAAATGATATATTTTTCTTATGGTTATCCAATGTACACGCAATAAAAAAATTTCACAACTTAGGGAAATATTGCATGTTTTTTATGAATCCTGTTAAAATTTGATCTAAAATATACACAGTGACGACAACTAAAACACAAAAATTACTGTAGTGGAATTTTCTTTTTGTAAAAGTTTCTCTACTTCAGGTCTATTCTTCTCAAAATTACAGCAATTTCAAGGTATATTTCCAGTTTTTCTGATACTTTTTCAGTAACATTGCAATATCTCTTGTTCTGAAAAACATTCTTAAGTGTATAAGAATCTTAGTGCAAGCAAATTCAAATTTCAAAAATTCTCTAAAATGTCAAATGTTTGTAATCAGATACCACCAACAAAACGTAATTAATTATAATTAACTAGGATTCATCGATATGGAAAACATATACTTTATGTTTTTGTTTTGTGTTTTCTTTTATAATGAAACACAGCAACCTGCTAAACACCGACAACAATAGCTCTCCTAGCATATTCAATATCAATTTTTAATTTGAAACAAAATTTACAAAAGATACATACCACACATTCATGGCCTTGCCACTTGGTGAATCTTTCTGAAGTGCGTGTGCAATTCAATTTCATTGGATTATTTCATGATTTGGCGGGAAAACAACCAAAAAACCGCGCGCATATCGAAAAGTACATCAACAACCATAAAAACAAAATGTAAAGATATAGAAAGATAAGGGATAGCTGTACAAGCAAAAAATATGTCCTTATAGAAATATAGACAATGAAAATATGTGATAAAAACAGGAAAATGTTTTTTTCAAAAAGAGATCAGCTTGCCTTGCCCTCTTCCACTCATCTTATAGACACCAAATCTCTACCCTCTCGAAAGTCTTTCAGGGAGTAAAAAGACACAAGTCTTCGACCATGACTAAAACGAACGTTGATCTAACGTTGTTTGATCAACATCAGAAAACCGACATTACTTCAACGTTATTCTAATGTCATTTATCCAACGTTAAAATTCCAACTTTACTTCAACTTTATTCTAATGTCGCTTATCCAACGTTGGAATTCCAACGTTACTTCAACGTTATTCTAATGTCGTTTATCCAACGTTGGAATTCCAACGTTACTTCAACGTTATTCTAATGTTGTTTATCCAACGTTGGAATTCCAACGTTGCCGCAACGTTGTTATAACGTTATCCAACGTTGCAACTTCCAACCAACGTTGATACAACGTTGAAATGCCTGCTGGGCACTCCCTACCAATTCTTATAGAATCTTCGTTTTCTTCCTCGTCGCAACTGTCGCTAAAACTGGAACTATCATCTTCATACATTGCAACCTCCTAGACTTCAACTCACCACGTGTTTGATTATTTTCGAAAGTGATTTCGCGCGTAAAAAAAATTACGTTAACCCGGAATTAACATTTACGCATAATTAAAAAATACGCATGCATAAATTAATTTTTCAGTGGCTTAATCTTGCGCCTCAATCTGGAGCATGTTTTCGTTTGCTAACCGTTCGTGTATTGAATTGCACTTGATCAACCTCGTACCCAGGGTTTCTTGCCTTTTCGATATACGGACGGCGGCGAAGAAGACCCTGGCGAACGCCGATTAAAATTGCAATCTGATTGGTCGAAGTATAAGCAAAGGCCGTTTGTTTGTTTTAAGAACATTCGGGAAATCGGAAATTTTTAGCTATGTCGAAAACATGGTCGAAAGTGGTGCGAAGAAATTGCAAGTGTTTTTAAGAGCAATGATTTGCCATTTTATGACATCTCCAACGCTCTCTAATCTAAGGATTACTGATTTATCTTAGTAACATAAATAATAATTATGCAAACACTTAGTTAGCAACGTGCACAAGGTAATTTTTGTTACTTGGCCAGCTGTACAAATGTTTGTTTGTATTTCAAACACGAATTATTGTTTTTGAAAGTCGTTGATAATTATTATTTCTTCCAACTCGTCTTATCTGTTAAACTTACAAAATTCAATAATAACAAACTGTTGTACATATTTCACAAAGCATAAAATTAAATCTGATTGAATAAACCAGTATATATTTTTATTATTTTTGTGATTTTGAGTATACATGTATTTTTGTAATATAGGTGTGGTTGTTTCAGAATCTGTATCCTAGATATTCATAAATGGCTGAAAAGAAAGTATCTTTGTTATGAATTTTGATAAGTTTTTACTGAATAAACACAAAAGGTTTTTTCCTAAAAAAACATCCCCACCAAACACATGACGTCATTATGACGTCTCAATAACGTCTTAATTTGGTCATGAAGTCATATGACATCCCTATGACTTTTTCATGACGTCATTGGAAGTCATTCAATATGACGTCAGCAAGGCGGCGAAATGATGACTTACGTATGACCTGAAGGTCATGGTTATGACGACTTCGTAACCTCACTTCATGGTTCTTCCGAACTACGGAGTTAAATTTCGCAAGTTTCGCGAATTTTTGAATTAATGGCGAAATTAAATTCCCGCGAAAATTAATCCCCTTAAGGTACCATTGTTTCGTGTAGTTGAGCAATTTAGGCAATCATTTTATTAGGCAATTATTTTACTCTTGAAAGATTTTCTAAGAATGTTTCAGTACTTTCAGAATAATGAAAAGTTTTTCATGAGGAACAATCACGAGGAAATGTTAAAGGAGAAAAATACAGGGGAAAGCATGTTTTTGTTTTGGGGCCGTTACTAAAAAAATATACACAAAATCATTAAAAAAAGACACATCGTGTATTATAGCAAGGTTTCATTTATTAGAACTTCAAAAATAAACAGTAAATTAAAAAATAATAAATAGTGAATATATGAATAGTAAAACGTTACAAATTGAATACAAAAAATATCAAAATAGAGAATGATAAAATAATACAATTTAATTACAATGGACTACGTTGCACATTACACTGAAATATATTGGAGGATTTAGAGGAAAACTAAAGATAAATAGTGAAATCATGGATATTGTGTATGTATGTGGCAAAAACATCAGAAGGCTTTGAGGAACATGAAAAACATTTTCTTCTACCATAAAAAGATAACTTTTTCTTTTTTCAAGTGCAGTAAAAACCCATAGAATTGAAAACACAGGCTTAAGGTCAAAATACACGATCTGATTTTACATATATGATTTTACATTATATAAAAAATCATATATGACTTTTACAGATCGTGTATTTTAAAAAATCATACGACTTTTGCTCTTATGACTTAACATATATGACTTTTAAAAAGTAGGATGGTCTTCTACTTTTTAAAAAATCATTTATGACTTTTTACAGCTGTAAACAAATTTCAACCAATCAGAGTGCGTCTA
Source organism: Turritopsis dohrnii (assembly GCA_027922465.2). NCBI lineage: Eukaryota > Metazoa > Cnidaria > Hydrozoa > Anthoathecata > Oceaniidae > Turritopsis > Turritopsis dohrnii. Next base: position 119,675 of record BQMF02000678.1, on the reverse strand, counting down.
GAGGTTTGAATGAACTTTTTGAGATTTCCCTAGAGTATATTAGTATCAAATAAAAACTTTTTACGTGTATTTTACTGTTACATATGATCTTTTTCCATCCATCAAATGAGTATGTAAAATCATATACGTAAAATCAGATCATGTATTTTACTATTACATATATGACTTTTTCCATCCGTCAAACGAGTATGTAAAATCATATACCGTCTTCGTGTCTAATTACGGACAGCCTTTGTAATTACGGACATCAAAATGTAAACAAACATTCTTGTCACGAAAATAGACATGCGTTCTTGCCAAGTTCACCACGTATAACTGAATAAAATGTTTTATGAAACAGAGCAATCCAATAGAGAGCAATTAGCACTAACACTTGAAGAATAATAGACCGTGAAAATCATAATGGCCTATATTTCAATACTCAGTAAAAAGTGTCCTCCCCCACTGTGATTGACGTACAAAAACTTTATTTATTTGACGTGTTTTATGATAATTAACTTTCTAAAAGCATGATCTAAAAACATTTTCATTCCTCAATTCATTTTTAAACATAAATTTTCGACCTGTCGATATTTCATGACGGAGGTGGCCATTATTGACAGTAGTTTTTATGATATATATATAACATGTATAATAATTGTATAATATATCTATGAGAGTTGCACAAAATATATGTGTAAGAAACTTCGACTTTCGTTTTTCGAGTGTGCCATCATCCATCACATTTGAAAGACATCACAGTAGACATCACAGTAGACTTCACAGAATTGCTTCGTACTGGGAATAAATCTGAATTCTTGTATATGCTGTGTATTCTGTGTATTCTTCTGTGTATTCTGTATATTCTGTGTATATATAACAAGATTTTTCAACACTTTTTATTCGCCTTTTTTGACTTTTCCATAATGAGGGTTTTCAAGACGTAAATATTTCTTTTCACGCAACCTCACTCTTTGATGGTCCCTGAAATAAAAAAAGGCAGAGAAGCAGCAAAATTTTTCATAGATATTCAATAACAACAAATGAAAGATATAAATAATCACATTAATAATTCTATGATTTTGATTGAGTATCAAATCAATGAAAAAACTTGTTTTATGTGCAGTAAATATGCGATTTAGGTCTCATTTCCTATTTTACATGAAAGTAAAAGTAATACAACATCAAAAATACTTGGGTATCATTACAACTAAACGTGGGATTATTAATAAGGAAGGCAAAATATAGATAACATGTTTTTCTTCAAGCATTTTTCCTTTCCTGAAAAACTTGGAGCTTGCTTTTTGCCCTATAGCTACTTTCAGTATACATAAGTGAAATTCCGCACACAAAACTCATGCCAAACTCATTAAAAGTCTCGGATTTACCTTGTGTTCGCCGAGTCTTCTTGTGTATTTTTTCCGCCGATTTTCTTCTATATATTCTCCTCCATTTTGCTGAGTTTCTTTACGCGCCTCCTTGTTTAAAATTTTCTTTAAAAATGCATGGCCTATCGTTACCAAATTTCGAAATGTTAGTTCACATATTATTTATTCCATACAGTATGACCATTATTTTTATTGTCTACTTTGATACAAGCTTAATTTAAAGTCATTATTTAAAATGACACACTCTAACCAGGGCGTAAATATATTAATTACATACTTGTTCTTATTGTCATTTTTTCGTCAAAGTTTAATACTAAAAGCTTATTTCTATCTGTTTAAATTTAAAATCTTAATAATCATGAAAAGAGCCTTCAACGTTTTAATTTGTTTCTTAAACACATCACATGATTTTTGTTTACCCCCGTGAAATAACTAACACGGTTCATTCTGGTTCGCGCACGTGGTGAAGACTTAGAAACATTGCTTTCTCACTTCTTGAATAGTTTATAAAACATCGTTAGAATGTTAAGATATAGTAGGTGGCGCAGAAGTTTACAAACTGAGAGATTTTTACTGGATTACGAAGGTAGTAGTTCTGAACACGAGGAAGATAATGATAACATTCAAGAAGGCAATAATCATAATTATCTTTTGAGCATCGATGATGAAAGAGAAGAAGAAGAGGAGGATGATATAACGGATGATGAAACGGATGATGATTTTAGATCAGACAGCCCTCGTGATGATTGGTAAAGTTGTTGGAAGGGAACAAAATAGAAGAAGCTGTTGTTTCTTCTAATTGGATTTCTGGTGACCGAGTTTATTGGTCCAATAGTGTCAATGCATCAAGAGATCTGAAGGAGGGGAAGATGCCTGATTATGCCAGTTGGAAATCATACAAGTTAATTAAAGTAAAATTTCAAGATGGTAAGTGTTGGTTGGAGTTTTAACTTGTAAATCAGGTGTGTTTTCATAAATAGTTCTTTTTGTTTTTAATATTAATCTGTTTAGATGACTACGATCTGGTTTGTGATTACCAGTTTTCAAGCTGTGATGAACATTTGTCTGTGAAGAAAACTAAAACTACTTCAACAGGTATAAAAAGTTTTTTTAAAGAAAGTTGCCCCATAATTTGTCGTAACTGCATAAGAAAATTGCACCTATATCATAAGCGCTCGCGTGAATATAGGCACCGCGTGAATATAGGTTTTCGCGTGAATATAGGCTTTGACGTCATATAAAAAGAACATGCAGAACAATGGGGATTAAATAATTATCAATGTACTCAATATGAGTGATAAGTACAAAGAAAATGACGTAAATATTTGAGTTTTATTTGTGACGGGGGTTTAAGGGAAGAAGTTTTATGAATAGAATGCGAGTTTTACGATTTTCATGTTCTTTCTGCACACACGTGGTGAAGATAAGAAAATTAAATTTTTTCATTAAGAAAATGACTGTCACAAAACTAAGGTACGTTTTCAGCATTATTTGTCGGAGCATGGTTTAGATTAACTATGTATGGGCGGAGAAATGAATCTAATAACCCGGAGTCCAGGGTTTAAAAGTTGCGTTTTGCTTTTTTTGGTGTCCTGATTTAAATTTAAATTTCGAAACCACTCTGCGTTTCCCTTGACAAAACAAAATAAACCATCATGATGGAGTTTCGTATATCTTTTTCCCAACCTCGAACACAGGGTCTCTTGCCTTTTCGATATACCGTATATCGAAAAGGCAAGAGACCCTGGGTTCGAGGTTGTCTTTTTCCTAATAAAAACAAAACCCAATGACCGAATTCGTTTAAGAAATAAATTTCTATAGTCATCTACACACTATTTCAATAAATATGTTCTTCGTCGCAGGGTCTTTTTGAGTTGTCAAGTTGCAATGATTAGCCCGCGAGTTTTGAGTAAGGTAAAAAAAAAACTGAAGTGTTCCAAAGATATGGTATTTCCTTTCGTGTTTGTGTCGATAAAGTTGTTTCCTTAAGAAATTTTGACTAAGGTGGCTACTTAGCCTTTGACCCCCTTTATTTGCTACACCCTCCAAATTTCACTTTATGCCCCGTTTTCAATTTTTGCTGTAAGGCTTGCACCGCAAACACAAAAAGTCCATGTAAATATTTATTATCTACAGAGGTACTGGATTCAGACACGCCGTCCAAAAGTGGGAACGGGGGATAAGTGGGCGCCAAAATGGCATACTTTTCCCAAGACCATACTGTGCCGACAAACCTGTAAGTATTTCATGAAATAAAATCAAAATTTATAATACGCCTCAAATCAATAAAGAAACTAACCAAATTTTTCAGATTGCTATCTTCTCAGACTCGCTGCTTCGACCGTTGGTGCAGAAAGATCTGATTGCTCCTCCTTCCTGGTATATCAACTGCACTCCTGGAGGGGGGTACAAAGACATTTGCACGGAGTTGTTTGCCAGCAAAGTCAGTCCCAGCCAAGTATTTTTGCTTGCTGGGACAAATGATCTAGGAAAGAAGTCAGCCTTTGACTCCTTGAAAACCCTAATATACACTGCTGTACGGAAATTTCCTGGCGTGAATGTGCGTACTTACGTCCTTGCCTTTGCCTACTTGTTATTTCCTTTGTGACGGTCTGTAAAAATTTTGTGTGTTTCAATTTAGATAACTGTTATTTCAGTATTGCAGAGATTGGACAAAGATGTCTCCAATTTCAATAAAACCGTTAAGGAAATTGTAGATGATCTGGCAGGCAGTTTTCCGGTACGGTTTTTAGGGGCAAAGATGGCAAAAGATTTGTGGAACTACCGAGGTGGAGATCAAATCCATCTAAGTATTGATTTTGGTTTACCATTTCTGGTGAACCAAATTCATAACTATCTCAAAGAGGGTAGGAATTCCCAAATATCGCCGGTAGGTATCATAATATTCAAAGTTATAATGGTTAAGAAGTCACGAAATTTGTACAAATTCAGAAACTTAAACACTTTTAGATTGAAAAGATGAAACCTACATTGAAAAATGTCCGAAAATCTTTTACCATTGCAGAAATTCCTATCACGATTTGTAACGGAGCAACGCTATCTGTCCGGTTTGCAAATATTAGAAATATATTTTTAAGTGGATTGCCATTTTTCATCAGAAAATTTAATGTGCAGTGTCTTCTTTTTATAGCAGGAAAAAAGTTGTACGAAAAATTCCCAACTCAATTGCTAAAAGGTTTGACTGTTTATAATTGTATTGCTTACAGTTTATTAAAAATCTAAAAGATCTGTTCAATTAGTTTTAGAATTATATTCTAGGGGTTTTCAAGTGTATTGCGAAGCAGAAGATGTCGCTGTTGCCATTCCTTGGAAATGGTTGAAAGGAATGGGCTCATCAAGCTGTTCCATCAAAAGCAACGTAAATGAATTCTCTTTTTACTATCAGCTAGAGGCATTTAACACATACTTGAATACGGGGACAGTGCTTGCCATTAACTGCTGCTAATATATATGATAAGTACAATGATGCCAAAAATATTTATTTCGATAGACTGATAAATCCCCTAAGAAGCCTACTCCAGCAACTGCGAAGATTCGAGGTACCTCAAAAAAAGTTATGTCGGTGAGTGTAAAAGCGCATGAAAAATTTTAAAATTACAGATATGAAAGGTTTTAATGATCTTGTGATTTCATAGCTACGCTGCATGGAATGTTTCCAAGCAGCGTTTACGACTGATGATGAATTGCTGGAACATTTACCGATGTGTATGAAAAATGTAAGGGATACTTACATATAAATTTGTGTTTTTTTTAATGCTTTGTTGAAATTATTTTTCTAATTTCTTACAGGGTAAAGTACGTTTTGGAGGAGGTGGTGTATTAGAAGATAAGCGTGAACATGCACTAACCGTACACGAGGGAATCGAAACTGGCGATGATACGCATTCGCGAAAGTCTATTGCAGAACAGAATCTGCCACAAAATGGGCTTGGTAATTCTGTTTGTGTGGAAGTATTTGAGCAAATAGTGAGTAATCCTCTTGAATCACGGATACTTCCTCTTATTTCTGAAGTCAAAAGTATCATGAAACAAATTGCAGAAAAAAAGAAAATTAATCCCTCGGGTCGTTACTGCCTTCAAACCTGCGAAGGTGATTTATATGATTACGAAGGGCTTAAGAGGATTTGTGACATTGCTGTAATGCAAGATATTAAGCGGGAAGTTTATGAGGAAAACGAGTGGATTCGTAAAATTTCTAGATGCCTGAATTTACCGGGCAACCAAGAAAAAAATATTTTAATTGAAAAGGCAAAAAATTTTGTATCTGTGATTCAAGAGAATGCAGATTACACGGATTTACCGGAAATTAACATGCGAGTAAGCGCTGTCAAATGCCTTATTTCAAATCGATATCTAAATGATTCTTTCCTGTCTTGGATCATGAGCTGCATCAACAAAAACAACGAAAACGGAACTTTTTGCATTTCCTATTTAGAAGAGTTCATTGGTGGCGAATGGAAGCCAAGATGTATCGAGCGGATAACTGAAAAATTTTCTAAGTCTTTAAATAAACGTTTAATTGTTTTTCTAAATGTAGGCCGTCAAATTTTATCAGGCAATAGATTCAAAACCTTTATCGGAGAAAGTTTTGATTCAAATGGAAAGCGCTTATTCGCATGTCATTATTCGGTGTTTGTATATGATTTTTCTGATCAATATGCCATATACTGTGACTCCAAAGGATGGAGCATGCCTGAAAACCTGCATACAGGCATGTCTAATTTAATTGGCAAATTGGCTAATAACCAGGTCTCTGTTACAATTCGCGAATGCCATGTGGCTAGTAAAACTATAGTTCACAAATGTGAAAAGGGACGCTGCGCTAAGCTCTATCCATTACAAACATGTGGTTCTGTTTGTGGTGTGAGTGCTACAATAACAGCTGTGTTAGCCGCTAATGCGTTCACACACTTCAAATGTTTGTGTAAAGTTGAAACAACAACTGAGTCCGCGGAGTTAAATTATCTAAAAAACATTTCCAATTACAGTGACTTCCTAAGAATATGTTTAATGAGATGGTGCATAAATCAAGATATTTGCACTGAGGATATATTCTGTTCAGCAGTAGAAGAAATACAAGGGGATTCTAATGACAATTTTGATGCAGAATGTAAAGAAACCATTGAGGATACTTTAACAAATCTGACCAAATTTGATAGATTTACAGGCAAAACAAGGGCGAATAGTGAACGCCTTGTGGATTTAAATGTGTTCCACTTACCTATTGACGATTTAGAATCGAAATCATTCGATAACAGCAAGTTTATTTTGGATTGTGATGTTGAAAGACCACTATGTTCATACTCTGGACATCACTTTCATTGTCGTCTGTGTAATCCAAATGACCTATTCGTAAGTTTGAGTGCCCTTAATAGACATATTAGACAAGTCCATCTAGCAGAAAATCACATCGTGAAATTCAATGACATCGGCTGTTTGCCCTGTCGTAATAGTGGTCACACAAATTCTAAATGTAGTAGAAAACTTAAACACTACCATTGTCCAGTATGTTCTGCAACAGTGCAACAAAAATGCAATTTCTCTAAACATCTAAGTAGGCATTCGTTAGTAGAAGCGAATGTCATACAAAAGCCAAAACGAGAGGGTTCATCAAAAGTTGACGGTAATACGAAAGGCACCGGGGTAGACCAAGGATCAAAAGAAAATAAAAAAAATGAAAATATTCACACAATTGAATATAATAAAAAGACTATAAAGTATCCCAGTAAAGACGTTAACTGTCATATTTGCGGTAAAACAATGCGGGAAGACAGTATGAAAAGACATCTCCTTGTTAAGCACCAAAATATTTATCTCTGCAATAGTGTTTGTGTTGATGAGGAGTTGGCTATTTTCATGGTACGCAAATGTGAAAAAGGAATAAGCTACCCCCTCCATGTACAAAAACTTTTACATGGTCATAATCCATCAAAAGTCTTTTGCGAAAATCAAAGCTGTCAGATTTTTATATCAACAGCATCGCTAAGTGGTTACAAAGACACTCTATGCAATCATTTGAAGCTTGTTAATGAAACCTCCATTCATCCAGAGAAAGTAATATTGGACAATAGTATATTGAATTCCATGTCAACTGACGAGGGAGGTGAATGTATTTTGAAGGATGATACTATAGAACAGTGTCAGTCTTTACATAGTCAAGCAGAAGCACTTGGGAAAAGTATTTTAGTGCCATGGGAATTTAGAGATATTATTCACATGTCTATATATACAGGTCAAACGAGTCACAAGGCCCAATTAAATCGCATCATTGTATCATATCATAAAAAGAACGGACATTTAGATTGTGGTTGCTGCACAAGGAAAATGTTGTGTGTCCATAAAGGAGTTGCGTTGTGGTATCTAAAACAGGCAAACATATTAAAAGATATTACTGTCATCGAGGAAACAAAAAACATAAATTCTCCAACATTAGAACACTCTGAGAAAGTTGATATATATCCGCCTGAGGAAGAAGCAAATATAATTAGAATGTGTTCATACATACGCATTAATAAGCGCTACTCTGCAGAAACTTTAATAAACAAAAATGTCCTTAATATTAGTGCAATACCAAAATGCCTCATTCCAGAAGAGACACATTGTTTTTATTGTAACAGAAATTTGTCGAAACCAATTTGCGTATCAAGAAATGTAACTATCGTTTCATTTCAAGGAATACTGAAAGGTTTTTCAAGTTTCACTAGAAAATGTATTACCTGCAACATCAGTTTTCGATACCAGGAATCAAAACATGGTGTTCATAATTTTAACGATGTTTTATTTTTAGGCATAGATGTATGTTTGTTTCTACAGGAGCATATACAGCAACATAATTCTGTTGGCTCTTTTGTAGAAACTCTATCAAGGTATTTCCAATGTCAATTAAACTCCAGTGACATTTTGAATGCCTATTTATTATTTGATGTTTTATCTAGCCCAGAATACGACTTTAATTGTGGTATATGTGGATACCACCCATGGGCTTTAGTGATGGATGTTAACAGAAAAGTTGCATTCAAATGTAGCCTCGACAATTTAAGTAGTGCGCCTTCTGCAGATCAAAACAATGCTGATGTTGTTGACGCTGACATTTTTTGGGAAAACGTCTCTTTAAATATCATTGGCAGAGGATTCGGCAAAAAAATTAAATGTAAAGAAGTTCATCCAAACTTTGAGAACTGGGCTCCATACATGGGAAAGTATTCAAGAAATTCTAATTTGTTGCTGAATACTGAATATAAGAAAATTCGTTCTTCTGATGGTACATGGGAAGACGACTGTCGACAAATGTCTGAAGAAAGAATTTTAGAAATGCTTTCATCTGATACTTTACGAAAAGTTAAAACTATCGCTAGCACATGCGGGGTGTCACCTGCCGGTAGCAAAGTTGATATTATAATGCGGATAAAAAATGCAATATCCAAAGATTCAGAACGTTTCAAGAAAGTATTTTCAAAGCTTTGGGGTCATTCAGGTGGATGGCTTACCTTTTCATGTCCTCATGGTATAGTATATTACCTTAAATTCTTATTGCGTGCTGAAAGTTGTAGAGATTACGTAGATGGTTTGCTGTCATTTAAACATGTGCCAAATGTAACAGTTGTTGATATGGCACATATCTTAGCACGACATGCAAACGGAACTAGAAATGCAGACGTAAAAAAATATGGCAAAGGTGATGACAACGGTGCATTGTTTTATCCCTATGATGGAAGGGTGGCTGATCCAAATGTTCCTGAAAATATTGCAAACGCACTTGACAAGGTCCTCCATGTTTCTTTTCCATGGATGAAACGAGAACTTCAAGTGTCTCAAGAAAATAGTAATGAGGATGTACATCCTGTAACAGGTAATAATATTCGACTTTGTCTTTTTGACCGTTTCCATGAAGGAAATACAAATTCCGAAATAGAATCACTACGTCGCATAACTTGCGTACCTGAGCTAAATGGAACGTTTAATACTCAAGTTGAGGAACAGCTGCACATGAAATATGGAAGTTCAAGACATTTTTTAAATAGGATGCTCCCGGTCAACCATATATACTTGTTGCGTTCGATGTTGAATCGGCATAATATATCTAAAAATAGGGAGGTCTTTACGAAATTGTCCAAAAAGATCAGTTCTACTCTTAGCAAAGATAATCTCGGACGATTTTTATATCACAACTCATTTTGCGATAACCAACCTCAGCCTAACCAGCTCCAGAAAGGTGTGACTAATGTTGATTCAATGTGTGAAAAAGTAGAAGAAGATCGTGCTGGAGAATCTAATCAGGAGTTTAAAGACGAAGATATCAATGTTAGTGAAGAACAATCCGAAAGTGAGGATGTAAGTTCACGAAACGCGTTAAATTTAAGAAAAAGGCATTTACGAAATAAAAGGAAGTTATCCAGCAATTGCATTTGTAAAGAGAAAAAACCCAAATATGAAAATTATGATGAAGAACCTATTAAAATAAATCCCATAGAAAGTCTATTTGATCAGAGCAGTGAAGAATTACGCAATAAAGCACATACAGAGGTCTGGGATTTACGATTTGATGAAATGTGTATGTTATACATATCCGATAGGTATCGAATTCTTGGAGGACAACCGTTAACCTCAAATATTATAAATGCTGCAATGATCAGCCTGAAATGGAAAGCGCCGTTAAATATTTCTGGCTTTCAAAACATTTCGCAAAGAAAATCAGAATTTGTCTCATACTTTCTACCATGTAAAGATGGTTTTATCCAAATTCTAAATTTATCAGACACTCATTGGATAGTTATTACAAATATAGATATGGAAAACAAATCCTTTGCGTCAAACAATGAAGTTATTTATATTTATGACCCATTTTGGAAGATTTCTTACAGGACAAAAGAAAAAAAAATCTCATATGGCATAACCCTTGCACAGGATGCCTGCAGCTTGCTTGCCCAACGGAAGCATTCAGTTGTTTTTAATGTGATGAACATCCCACAGGCATCAAAATGTTATTTGTCAGGGGCATATGCCATTGTTATAGCCTTTTTAATATCTAACAGGAAAAATCCTTTGTTTGTGCGTATAAATGAGAAAGTTTTGCTAAAAAATATTGTGCTATTTTTGGAGAGCGGAAGTTGCCTGAAATATTCTTATGAAGCAAACAAGAATAAAGTAATTGAGAAAGTGTGTTTTTCGTGGATGGAAAAGTTATATTGTCATTGCAATTTACCTGACGTAGGTAGCTCCTTTTTAAGCTGTGATGGTTGTGGTGGTTGGTTCCACGAGCATTGTGAAGATTTCAGCAGTGCAAAGAAAACAAACGGTCAAATATTATGGAAGTGCCAATACTGTTATGATAAGCAATCTTTGCATATTCTTCCAACAGAGCTGCTAAGAATAATTTTCATGGAGATATGCGTGCAGGATGAGCCTATGCATCTCACTCTTGCTCTAGTATGCCGTAGATGGCGTGATATAGTAAACAATGAAGAATTTCGAACAGCAGTAAACTGCGCCTATCTAGATCGATATTTTCAGGCCAAAACTTGGTCACCAACGAAGAAAAAGCAGTTTTATACTGGGATATACATTGAAAAATGTCTTAATTGCGAAGTCCTGTTTAAACAATGTGTTGGATACTTTAGAGATCCCATATCAAAAGCAACAGGCATCTACCCATACGACTCACGAGCTTCACCATACTGCAAGCTATGTGAACCAACCTGTGATCTCTTTTATATGCAAAATTCTGACGATTCTAGTTAAATGTTTTTCCAACCTTTTTCACTTGAGTGTTTTCTCTATGAGTCTGTAAGGTTTTGTGTGTTTCGCCTTACGTGCACATGTGTGCACGTAAGAATTACGAATTATGTGCACATGTGTGCACTTATGTGTATGTACTTTAATTAGCATTTATTTACAGCTACTTATAGAGAGTTTAATATTTAGTGAGAGTATAAATAAAATAAAGTAATTTTTTATACTTGTTATATTACAGACAGAAACATTAGCACGGTTATATAAGTATCTATCAAAAAATACAGAGTGTAAATACAGTGTGGCAACAACTTCACTTTATATTTAATACTTTATATACTTTATATACACAATATATATTCTATAGTTTCCGCTGAAAATGTTGTAAATGCTGTAAGAAAATACAAACACTTGAAACCATCACTCTCCCTTTTATACCGGCTGCATTCACGCAGAGCTCTTAAGATTGTCTCGATGCCTATATTCACGCAAGGCTCTTAAGATTGTCTCGATGCCTATATTCACGCAGAGCTCTTAAGATTGTCTCGATGCCTATATTCACGCAAGGCTCTTAAGATTGTCTCGATGCCTATATTCACGCAAGGCTCTTAAGATTGTCTCGGTGCCTATATTCACGCAGAGCTCTTAAGATTGTCTCGGTGCCTATATTCACGCAAGGCTCTTAAGATTGTCTCGATGCCTATATTCACGCAAGGCTCTTAAGATTGTCTCGATGCCTATATTCACGCAGAGCTCTTAATATAGTTTCGATGCCTATATTCACGCAGAGCTCTTAATATAGTTTCGATGCCTATATTCACGCAGAGCTCTTAAGATTGTCTCGATGCCTTTATTCACGCAAGGCTCTTAAGATTGTCTCGATGCCTATATTCACGCAAGGCTCTTAAGATTGTCTCGATGCCTATATTCACGCAGAGCTCTTAAGATTGTCTCGATGCCTATATTCACGCAAGGCTCTTAAGATTGTCTCGATGCCTATATTCACGCAAGGCTCTTAAGATTGTCTCGATGCCTATATTCACGCAGAGCTCTTAATATAGTTTCGATGCCTATATTCACGCAGAGCTCTTAATATAGTTTCGATGCCTATATTCACGCAGAGCTCTTAAGATTGTCTCGATGCCTATATTCACGCACAGCTCTTAATATAGTTTCGATGCCTATATTCACGCAGAGCTCTTAAGATTGTCTCAATGCCTATATTCACGCAGAGCTCTTAATATAGTTTCGATGCCTATATTCACGCAGAGCTCTTAAGATTGTCTCGATGCCTTTATTCACGCAAGGCTCTTAAGATTGTCTCGATGCCTATATTCACGCAAGGCTCTTAAGATTGTCTCGATGCCTATATTCACGCAGAGCTCTTAAGATTGTCTCGATGCCTATATTCACGCAAGGCTCTTAAGATTGTCTCGATGCCTATATTCACGCAGAGCTCTTAATATAGTTTCGATGCCTATATTCACGCAGAGCTCTTAATATAGTTTCGATGCCTATATTCACGCAGAGCTCTTAAGATTGTCTCGATGCCTATATTCACGCACAGCTCTTAATATAGTTTCGATGCCTATATTCACGCAGAGCTCTTAAGATTGTCTCGATGCCTATATTCACGCAAGGCTCTTAAGATTGTCTCGATGCCTATATTCACGCAAGGCTCTTAAGATTGTCTCGATGCCTATATTCACGCAGAGCTCTTAATATAGTTTCGATGCCTATATTCTCGCAGAGCTCTTAAGATTGTCTCGATGCCTATATTCACGCAAGGCTCTTAAGATTGTCTCGATGCCTATATTCACGCAGAGCTCTTAATATAGTTTCGATGCCTATATTCACGCAGAGCTCTTAATATAGTTTCGATGCCTATATTCACGCAGAGCTCTTAATATAGTTTCGATGCCTTTATTCACGCAAGGCTCTTAAGATTGTCTCGGTGCCTATATTCACGCAGAGCTCTTAATATAGTTTCGATGCCTATATTCACGCGGAGCTCTTAATATAGTTTCGATGCCTATATTCACGCAGAGCTCTTAATATAGTTTCGATGCCTATATTCTCGCAGAGCTCTTAAGATTGTCTCGATGCCTTTATTCACGCAAGGCTCTTAAGATTGTCTCGATGCCTATATTCACGCAGAGCTCTTAATATATAGTTTAATATAGTTTAATAATTATTAATAATTAATAATAGTAAAGTTAGATAATATAGTTCGATGCCTATATTCACGCAGAGCTTTTTCGCTCTTTTGTTGGAAGTAATCATTTACCATTTTTTCATTAAAAAGATATAATGATATAATAACTTATTGTTTAAAGAAATGATTATCAACAGCTGAATAACGATATTTCTCTTTACCCCCGGTTATTTTCTTTTGAAACTCTGCTCTACCTCATTAATTATTCATTACCAAAAGCCTATATTCACGCGAAAGCCTATATTCACGCGGTGCCTATATTCACGCGAGCGCTCATACCCCATCTCGAAAATTGACATTTCAGATATCAAATTACCTACGCCACCACGTTCAAAATCTGGAAGGAATTCAATAGAAAGAAGTTTTATAAGTAGTAAGTTGTTATACTTCAATAGATACTTACACTACATATAATATGTAAGAAATTATACTCTTGAAATAATGAATTTAGGTTGGACTAATTTCAAATTTCATATAAAAATTGGATAAAATGTTTCTATAGTTAATGTTGATAATTTAGGTGTGGGAATCGAAATACTTTGCTTGGATGCATCAGATTTTCCGATTTAAAATGCTAATTGGAATAGTCTTAAAGAGGATGATATATATCACTCACCCCACAATTATTTGTTAATAGGATGTTGTTAATATATTTTATTTTAGCTTTCTAAAGTGTCCAGAATTGGTGGCAAAAGATGTGAGAGCAAATGTAAAAAATATCTTGTTATCGTAAGTAAAGTATCTTTCTCGAGAGAGTCAGTATTCAGCTGTATGTTATAACAGCAAGACCCTTGAATTGGCAAAGGAAACAAAAACGATCTAATTAAAGTTTCTGCATCCCAACCAAATCTTCAGGTGTGGGACAAAATATGGGCTGGGTTTTCCCTTAACTGCTGGCTAATACTTTGATTTTTAATTGTTAGTTTAAGAGTAATCAAGACATAATAAAGCAAGCATTTTTTTCTGCACTTTTTTTTCAGGGTAACTAATGATGAAGTACTATCTGAGTATAGTCTTTGTGGGCTAAAGAAGAAAAGAAAATTTGATGGGTTAGCCATTCACGATATTGTCATGGGTAAGTATTTTGCTTTTAAATCTACTTTAAACAGGATTGTGTTTTGAATACTTTTAATTTGGTTGTTGCTTTTTCTTTTTATAGGTGGCGTTTTGGCAACTCAAAAATCTACGGAAGCGTCTGTCAACAAAGCGATTATTGATGTTTTAAAGCACGCGCCTGAAAGACTAAAGAAACGATAAAACGAAAAAACACTTTCCTTAGTTTTCGTGTGTTTAACATGCTATCCATAAATTTTTTCCATACTTAGCTCTCCCGTCGTATGTTCAACATTAAGGTAACTTCATTTGAGTACACCGTCCAAGGACCTTCAAAACGTTAATACGTACAAGGAGTGTAATGGAGAATTTATGGATATAGTCTTTTCTATCTCTTGTATTTATGAACATGGTTATATCACTAATCATTTTTTAACACTTTCTTAATTGTTAATATTTTGTATTTTAATTTATAAAGCACATATTTTAAGAGATGATATTTATTTGAAAGATATTTCTGATGAAAAAATCTGTTATCTTTGCTTCCATAACTATAAATTCGCTTCTTTTCATTTTGTTTAAGTATCTCTCATCTCAGTAAAAACGTCACGGTGGGGTCATAAATGCGTCATAAGACGTCTTAGTGACGTCGTTATGACGTCATAGCTGAGTCATTCTCACAAAACTATGTTATGAATAGGTCATTTGATGACGTCTGAGGGACGTCAGCATATGACGTCGGTTTATGTTGCAAAAATAACCTCACGATGACCTTTCAATGACGTCGTATAAAGTCATGGTCGGACTTATTTATGACGTCATAGAGACGTCATTGTGTTGGGTGGGTCTAGACTGTGAAGATAGCATGATATATCTATATATTAATATCCGATTCTCCGTCTGTCTGTTTGTTTGTTTGTAAGTCACGCAAAATGGTAGATTGAGTTGTGAGCGAAATTATTTCTTTTTTTGTGTGCGACGTGAGTTCGAAGCAAATACATTGCAACCCCAATCGAACGTGACTTTTTTTGGCTGATGAACTAATAGGAATAACGTTTCGTTTTTATTATTTTGTTAGTTTTATATTCCACGTTGACTTGGCTTTGAAAACAATACATCAACTAAATACAAAGAAACTAACTGATAAAACATTTTGGACAAAAAGCAGCCGTGGGAGAACGTGGTAGCATCTCGGTTTGCCAGTGTATCCTAACGTATCCTTGCCTGACTGTCTGAGACGGGTGAACTTTTTTTTCGAGTAATGAAAATGTTTAAAAACCTATAGGTAAAAAAAAATATCATAAAACAAAATATTTTTTTTTGCTTTTGTCATAATAGTTGTCTTTAATCGATTTCTTTTAATCTATTTTATTTTATATCAGATCGAACGTTTTTTTTATTCACTTGATTCATTTAGCACGTGCCTTTTCTTCTCTCCTCCCGTGTGATCTTTTTAAGAAGAGAATCCATTTTCCCCTTACGTTTGATAGCACCCATGTTAGAGCGCGTAACTTTTTTAAAACAAAAGTTAATAAAAAGTTGAAGTTTTCTCTCTATACGTTTTGAGTGTATTGTTACACTGATAAAAGATTGGTTTTACCAGAGGTTGTGACTTCGAATCTGCTTCTGGTTGTACGAGCCGTTTATAAGGAAATTTGATGTTTATTGATACAGTGATACAGAGCAGGTGGACATGGGCGGCGAGCGACGCCGCCTTGGCGGCTAGTAAGTATTATTATTATGTGAATGTAAACACAACAAGATGTTTTGAAATTTTGAAGTATGACATGTATGTTTTGTATTACAAAAATATGACTGCAACTGACAAACATTTTCACTAAAAATAATTTGAAAAATGTCATATTTTTCTGCAACAGTCCGCGACAATATCTAATCCTCACTTAATCACACACAAGTTTTTACTTAAAAGTTTTCAATACATCTTATTACTTTAATACCACCTTTTATACAACACACAACCATACAACAATGAGGTATCTATTCGCCATAAGTTTTTAAGGTGGATTCCCCCTGACCAGACCAAAAAGATGAAAAAATTACTTTAAATGTCTTATAATGATTTTTTTGTGATAAACTACTGAAAAATAGGTGAAAAAAAACAAAAGTTTGCAAAAATCCATAATGGGGGCCGGAGCTGTGGCCCAAAAAGGGTAAAATATGATGAAATACGGGTCGGTTAATATCTTGAGAAATATAAAAGATTTTCCAACAAAACTTTCAGGAAACATTAGCTATATTATAGACCTTTGTTTTGGCTGTAAAACATTATTGAAAAATTATACCTCTTAAGTCTCACCGCTAAAACTTTTTGGTTGTCGAAAAAATAGAAAATAATATCAAAATCAACTAGCCATTCAGGTGTTTAGAGCATGAATTTAAACTAAATTTTCCTACCAAAACATCATTTGCTACCTCATGAACACTTCCTCAAAAAATGAGCCTGATCGGTTAAGTGGTTCAAAAAATATAAGCCGACCCGTGTAGAGTAAAAGCGTAAAATACTGAAAAAAGTTAAAAATTTGGTATATAAAAATTAAGATAAAATATAAAAATATCAGTCTTCAGATGGATTTAACAACCTCCATACTCATAAGTTACTCCTTCCTTCTGAATGGTCTTTTCAAATGTTCATGACCATTTCCATTTTGACGTGATGCGTAGATCGCCCTGGCGTTTACATCAAAAAACTTCGCTCCTCCTCGACCTTCGTTTGGATATTGACATTGCTTTGATGTGTAAAAAGAATGTTTGTGTAAGCACACAGAACATTGGAGTTCAAGATAACTTGCTAGTCCCTTCTTTTTCTCTTGTGAGTCAATGAGACTGAGGCATCGTACACTGTGACATTCAGGGCAACTGAGAGCGTTGAAGACTGACGCTAATATTGACATGTCGATAAAACGATATCCGTGAACTTGTTGAGAAAACGTTGATGTTGTGGTAGAACTTTCAGGTATAACTTTATCACCTAACTTTGAGCTGGATGCAGTTTGTACTGGATTGTTTTTTGTATTGGTTGATGTTTCAGCAGTGACTGAGTCCACCACAGTATTGTTGTCAGCAGCTGCAACCGTTTTTTTGTACTTTTTGAAGTTGTATTCTCGTTTCTTGGGTGCATAACGAGCCTTGCTTCTTGCTTTGGAACAACGACCTGCGTTACCTGGATCTCTTTCACGTTTATTGGAGTTTTTTTTTTGCCATGTTTCAAAGATTATTCAATAATTTCCAGTCAGATTTCTTCAGTTACAAGATACAGCTTGGTCTGACTGGTGAGCTTCCAAAGAGCAATTTTTGAAAACATTCACGTGTGAGATATCACGAAATTGATTCTCCAATCAAAGGAGACATCAGTGGCGTAAATATGGGCGCTTGGGCGTACAGAACCACTCGGTGATCTACTTTTTCCTAGGGAGCATAAGCAGCTAATGACAAAAAAAATTTTTTTTTTTGTAAGTTTTGATCTACCATGCCTCAGAAAAATGAATTTTCCTTAAAATGACCTGAACTACAGTCCAAATCAATGCGATATTCTGATTCTACGATAAATTCTGCATAAGATAGATATGTGTTGAGGCTGGTTTGAAAAAAAAGGTTTTTTTGATTTTTTCACTGAAATAGCCTGTTTAGTCAGGGGGAATCCACCTTAACATTCAAATTAATTTATTTTATTGAACGAAGCTTTTCGTAAGAACTCTTACATCTTCAGGTTAAAAATATAACAATATATATTACATAAATTACATGTAACAAAATTTTTAATTATAAACATATTTAATTTATGTATGCCAGTTTGCAAATATATCATAAAATAAAAGCAAAAGCTTTTAGATATTATCATCTCCAGTAAAATGTTCATTTAAAACATTTTACTTTTAGCACTGTGGATGATAATATATCGAAAAGCTTTTGCTTTATTTAAAAGATTTGTTGTCTTGTTTTATTATATAAACATATACACATATTTTTTATATAAGAGACACATGAGTTTATTGACATAGAGACTGACCAAACAAGAAGATGACATGAAAGTGGAAAACATGGAAAAATTTGAGGAAACGTTTTTGATTTATTCGTTGATGTTAAATATTCTCGCTGTTGTTGAAAATATGTTCATCAAGAGTTCAGCCTAACCATGTTTCTTAATTTTTCTCAGATTTCAGTCTCATGTTTCTTATAAATGTTTCTTATATCACGAAACGTGTATTCGTATTATCAGTATCCGCACAATCATAATATATATAAGAAAAGAAACCTTATGAAGAAGTTGGAGTGAAATATGAAAAATGATTAGGAAATATACTCATACTGAAATATGTATTCTGCAGTTATCATTCTTCAGTTTTTACGATGGCCCTGAAGGCTCATTTCGGAAGTTTTCCATTTCAAATAATAGACATTTCTTCATTTCATGAATGCATTTCTCCATTTCGTCAAATGCATTTATTCATTTCATAATGACATTTCTTTGTTTCACTGAGACAATTTTTCTTTTCATTTTTCGCATTTCTTAACTTCTGATTGTCAGACTTTCCGCATTTCAATTTGCGCACTTCACCATCTCTGATAACTTTTTTTAATCTGGTCCTTATTATGTCACCTTCACCTGGTCGGGTTTAGTAAATTAATCGGATTAGTTGAAATTCTTTTTCTTCACTCATTATGCAGAAATATTGTGGAGATAAACCATCTTTATCCTTATCATCCCTTTATTTACCATACTGTTGATAGCAAATTTGGTCAGAGAACCTAAGCCAACCACCACTTCCATAGCAAATGTTATAAAAAAGGTGACCCCACTGACCTTTGACACTGATGATGAGTATATGACAGACCAGTAAAGAGAGATAGCTACTGCAGAGAAACAAAACAAAAGAGAAAACAAAAAAGCAACAAAGCAAACGTTTCCACATCCCTGAAGTGTTTGGAGTTTTCACGTTTGAAAATGACAATAAGTTGAACTTATTAACTCAAAAGTCCAGGTAAAGCCATATGCTGCCAGCTGCCAAGTGCCAGCCGCCATTCCATGCCATGTGCATAACATACTTTAACTGAACCCGAATCGGGTTTCACCTGGTGGTTGAGCGGTATCATGTCAAAACTACTGACCTAAGTTTGGGTGGTAGAGACAAATACTAGGCCTCGATTATATAAAAAATATGGAACGCGGAAGTGTTATGATTTGAAATTGAGAAGTGTCATATGGAGTGCGGAAGTGTCAAAAATATGCACACGAAATATGTCTTTGTTGAAAACAAGAAATGTGTAAGTGAAATTGAGAAATGTGTAATCGAAATAGAGAAATGCCTATCGAAATGGGGAAATGTCATAGAATTTGAAATGAGCCTTCAGGGCCATCGTAAGTTTTCTTATAATGTCTTCTTTCATGCTTACAGTTGTTTCAGCATGAAATTACAGTCTGGCTGTCTCCCACATACTGATTATCAATGATGATGTTGAAAATCGTGCAGGTATGTGCACAGTATTTTAATTTCATGTAAACTATTTTTTGTTAGATAGTGTTCTCTTTGGTTATTTAACTCTACTGAAATAGGTCTTAAAATGTCATCATAGCTTTTCTCCCCTTGTTTAGGTAAGTAATCTTTTACTATTATAGACGTTTGTGCAATTTGGATGGGCTTTAACTATTGTTAAATTATCACTCTGGGAAGCACAAGACTTTCTTTAATCTTCCACAACAGCTGGTCATTTGCAGTGGCAGTTACACATAGTGTTGCAACATCATTTAATATTGGTCGTACTACCAAATCTTTGTAGTCAACATGAAAGTCTTCGCCCTTAAAATATATAACAGATCGTATATGAAATTTATATGTTTATATATCTTGGAAAAGTTGTAAATTATTATAGTTAATTTGAATTTATGAAGATATTTTGCAAAACAAATGTATATATATATATCACATTTCTAATAATTAGCATACCATATTTTCATGCAATGAGCTTCACCAATGACATAAAGCAGCAACTCTTTTTTGAAATGGAGGTGAATTAAGGAGTTTTTGTCTGTAAGTACTAAGAAGTGCTTCTGGATGGGTAAACATCACTTTCACCACCTCTCCATTTCTGACTGCTGGAATTTCAATCTCACCACCAAGACCACCATCACCAACACTGTTTACATAGTTCTGTTCAAATAACGATACAGTGTTTTCATGAGAACTAAGATATGGAAGCACCCCTACAACGATTCTTCTTTTTTCCAATGTTTTAATTTGATCTTATCGAGGGAACAGACCACAGTAGTAAAAATAGGTAAAGTTGATAATAATTGGTAGAACAATGACTTTCCAAAGCCAGTCGGAAGGGCAGCTAACACATTAATGCTTTCGTATAGATATAGCAAACATTGTACTTGTTGTGGTTTTACAGAAAACCCTGTTTATTTACACGATTGTAATAAACAAACCTGATCTGAAAGAATCGGGTTGTTATACTCGGGCCGTCGTAAATTTAAAAATTTCCAGAAATATGGGAAATTTTAATCGGCGTTCGCCAGGGTCTTCTTCGCCGCCGTCCGTATATCGAAAAGGCAAGAAACCCTGGGTACGAGGTTGGCACTTGATGAGCTTCTTCTCATATTCAGTTGGTGATTAAAGATACAGCTGTTCGTTTGAAAGCGATCACAAGTAGAAACCGGGATTGCTATTCTTTGAATCTCTTGGGGGAAAATGTTTATAATAGACAAAAGACTTTTCGAAATTGATCATATATCGTCACGATTTTAGTGATCGTTATAGAGTTTTGTAACTTCATTACGATAATGTTTTTAGATTCAACATTTGGATGAAGGATGAATGCAGGAGGAGACAAATGAAAACATTCGGCTTGACGAGTTGCAAGGGTTCTCTTTTGAAATACTCACCTTCGTTTAAATAAAATAATACCTGTTTCCATCAAGCAGTTCATTCATTTAAACAACATGATTATGCAATACCACCTGCACGTTGCAAACTGGAAACATGTAGTTCATTATTATTTTTATTAAGGCCCCATTACACGAAAGAATAATCACGAAGAATAAGGCGTATTTTGAGCGCACCTGTTATTTTTAAAAGATTTTTTAAAATTCTTTCGTGTATTTTTATATACGAATAAAACTTGGGGGTTTCCACTTTCTTTGTTTCAATATTCTTCACATCGTGAATTCATTTGAACTGATTCAAATGAATTCACCACGAGAAGAATATTGAAACAATAGGAAAGCATGTGAGTTAATTGTGTTTTGAAATTTAAAGGGAATTTAAAGAGATGTAAACGAAAAACGAGGAAAAAGTAGCGATTTATGTGACTGGTGAGGAGAAATTTTAGGCAGGACTCATGGTTTTATTTAAAAAATGGATTCATGGCAAGCAACAACGGGGCAACAATTGAGCAAGAAAAGTTGTTCCAACGCGGTTATCCAAGTCATCACTAAAGCCGGTTTTCCACTAGGCGAATTTATTCGCGCGAAGCGACTTTTTTCGCCGCTAAGCATGCGCAGTAGTGATATTGCATCATATCATGCTGAAGTCAGCGATTCGCTTCAGCGAAAAAAAAAGTAGAATCCATTTCTACTTTTTGTGGCGAAAAAAGTCGCAAGCCAATCAGATTGCTCCATCTCGTCGTGCTAGCAAGAAGTTTTTAATTTATTTAATGATTGATTGATTGATTATTGATATATTTTTAGTTAAAAAACATTACAAGTCCGTATAACTGTATAAATTTTCAGTTAAATTTAATTAACAAGACGTTTTAAGAAAAGAGGAAAAAAGAACCGTTTGAGCAAAGCTGTGGCTTCAAGTGTTTTTGGAGTGTTTTTTTTTTGTTTCAGCTGAACGTTCAAATTTCTTCATAATTTTTTTGATGGAACAACTATTTTATTATGAACAAAGTTTCTTCAAAAAAGATGTTTTTTTTTCTTTCAATTCATCAAATGAGTTTGTTGAAAACAATAGAGACTTCCGTTTAACAATTAAACAATTAAAAGCATGTTTTTAAAAAGTTGCCTACACAATCATGCGATTTGTGGAAGCAACTCAAAGTTTCTTCAATTACCTGAAATGTGTAAACCCTGTTTTACGCTCCTGATATAGGCGTCGTACCCAATATCTCTTTTTATATTTTTCTTTTCTTTTCTTGCATTTTTGAAGTTATAATAACTTTATTACAAAGAGTTTTCTTAACAGAAATGAACGTCTTGTTCTTTTCATGTTTACAAAATGGTTTGATTTTTGGCGCACTTTCGTACTGCTAGTGGAAATCAATTTTTTTTACCGCGACTTTTTTCGCCGCGAAAAAAGTCGCTTCGCGCGAATAAATTCGCCTAGTGGAAAACCGGCTTAAGTGGGAGAGACAGAATGTTTTTTCGTATCTCTTTCCTAATTTATTATTGTATTATACTGTGTTATTTAGGAAGATCGTATGCTAAAATTGCTTAGACATTTTTCGTGTTACTTTTGTGTTGTTTTAGTGAAGTGAACGACAAGGATTTTGAAACACAGCTTGAAATCTGAAATTTTGCCAACCATACATTTTATTTTTGTATATATATGTTTTAGCTCTAAATATTTCATTCAATAGACTTTGTTCAACGCACTAAATTTTGGCGGATCTTGCCTTAAAAAAGATTTTAATTGGATTTCTGTGTATGCAAGAAAGCTATATTACAAATACACGGGTTGCAAAATAAGCGCATCTCCATAGAAACAACTCCATGTGAATTTAGCACAAAAATTTCGAGTAAACTTTCGATGTAGTAATGGTTCTCACAGACTTGGAACATAAATGATTCAATACGAAAAACATTAAATGATGGAAATAAATTCTTAGTTCGATGTTGTAAAAACTTTTGAATGAACGTGCAAAATACAGAAGAAAATTGATGTCAATGATGTTTAGTTTTTGTTGATTACAATGTTGTTACTGGTTGTTATGATAATTGGTGATTAAATGCAGCAAAACATTGAAGCTGTGTTTTCAATGCAAAGGCGAAAATTTATTATTAATAGCCAAGCTGAAGATGTATTTTTATTGATATAGCCCAAATACAACTGAACTGAAAGTGAACTGGAAAGCACACATGATGTAGTACAGCCATATAAAGGAAGCCTTTTTATGTGGTGTGGAGAACAACCAGTTCAACCAGTTTTGTAAATTCAAAGAGTACATTACAAAAACTAGAAGTAAAAACGTGATGTCGTATTATATGCAATAAGATGTTCAGAGTACCAATTACGTATAATATTTTAAAACACAGGATTGTGATGCATAACTTGTGAAAGAATCCGGTCGAGTGTGCTTCCCTGGATAGTCATTTACTCTGACAACAGAAACATAATTTACTATGGATTTATTTCATGATCACGTATACTGTTTTGATATACTGTATAGATATGTTTTGTAAAAATTAGTAATACTGTCAATTTTTCTTGTACAAACATGGAACATAAATCAAAACACAATCCAAAGCCAGAACACGAATTTCTACTTTCAGCTTTGTAGTGATTTAGTTATAGATGTGTATTTTCACTACCAAATTTTGTTGTTTTTTTCCACGAAGGTCATTTTAATCAGATAGATATTGAAGATATTCTTCAGGGCCTAAAGTTCCTGACAATTTTCTGAAGATGCAAATATTGAGTTAAAAATCAAAAATGAAACTTATTCTCTTTTTAAGCTTGGTCCCCACTACGGCGATAAATGTTCATCGCCTAAACGACGACGAATTTTCGAAAGTTCTTCGCTTTATTTGCATCGCTTTCCTTGGTCGCTTTTTATCCCCATCTGCGGTCGCTTTTTTAAATAAAAATATTTTCATGCACAATTTTTACGGTTATATACGT
The DNA here is from genome assembly GCA_027922465.2 of Turritopsis dohrnii. Lineage (NCBI taxonomy): Eukaryota > Metazoa > Cnidaria > Hydrozoa > Anthoathecata > Oceaniidae > Turritopsis > Turritopsis dohrnii. The sequence continues at coordinate 95,427 of BQMF02000678.1, read as the reverse complement.
ATGTTGAAGTGATACATCTTGTCGGAAAGAAGAAAAAATTTATTGATTCTTTGTATGATATTACTACTAAGAAAAATTCGAAGACGAACGAAAGATTTTGGGTTCATAAGATTTTTTTTTTCAATGTGAAAAACGTCCAAATCTTGAAAATCGAAATATTAAAGCGAAAGATGAAAGCAAATTACGACCGATTGTGTTAATTTCTTTTTCATTATTATTACAGTTATCCTTACTTCTGAAGTATACAGAATGTTTTTATTGCTCAAAATCAAAATGCTGAGCTTCAGGTACCACGTGCTCAAAAACAATACTTTGCATTTAAATTTTAAAATGGTTATTAATCTCCATTGAATTTATAGGCGGTATTTCTTTGAGATTGAAAAACAATGAAAATAAGGCGATAGAAAAAGCGATAAAATATCAAAAAGTTTTGATATTCATCGCTTTTGCTATCGCTTCATTTTTTAGGCGAAGAATTTAAAAATCCTGTCGCTTTTCATCCCCACCAATGGCATTAAAAACCATCGCCGCGAAATATGAAAGCGATGAAGATTCATCGCCGTAGTGGGGACTAAGCTTTAATAAACATTGAGTATGAATATAATCTTTTTTTGAATAGAGCAGGGGCGGATCCAGGGTTAGGCAACTTAGGCAAATGCCTAACCCAAAATCAGTTAAATAATGTTTTTCATAAAATTGTATGAAAAAGGTATTGTATTACAATAATCAGAAAATAATCGAAAGTATTAAGAGATTCCCGCATCCAATCCGCCCGATCCTTTCTTTCCCAAAATAGGATTATTATTCTCCCGGCGAGGCGCGGCGCGCGCCATGATGTTAAAAATTAATGTTTTTTACAGCTTGAGTTTATAGGTAGTGATCCCTGCCCCGAAAACGACTTCTCATAGTCACATTGACAACACAGACTAGTGCCTAACGCTAACCTTAGGCGAAGAAAATTTGCCTAAGGAGCCCCGGGTTTACACACTTTAATGAATGAACTGGAAGAAAATTTGCCTAAGGAGCCTTGGGTTTACACACTTTAAATGAATGAACCAGAAGAAAATTTGCCTAAGGTACAACCATGGGTTTACACACTTTATTGAATGAATGGTCACCAAATCTGCACAAAACGACCGTGGGGGACCTTCGAATTAGACCCAGTTCAACATGGATTCGCTAGAAAACATCGTTGCAGCTTTTGATAACAATAATGAAGTATTAATTAGGAAATTTTGAATTCACTTAATACATCAAAGTCTAGGAAAAGCATTTTTTTCGAGTTATGTCTCTTCTTTTGCTTTTGCAAAATGAAAACATTGTGGCTGCTTAAAGCAAGTGTTTTATTATTTTATGTAATATAAATGATTAGCATGGATTATTAGCATCATAATTCATTGATCATAAGTATGACGACAGTTAATTATTAGCTCAGCTATGTATAATAAGTTTGTTTGTGTCAACTGAACCGAAGCCTATTCTTTATTGATTAATGATGTATATAAATATTTTTGGTATTTGTTTCTGTTATACCGAAAATGCATCTGTAAATGCTATGGAGTTACGTTTGAATGACTGAGTTTATAATACACAAAGTCATTGTTATTTTTCTGAGTTGTTTTGCATAGGCAGCTGCATGGTTTTTTTAGCACCAGTATCTCTACCTGGTAACTTATTTGTACAGTTCAGTATAATTTTTCTTGGTTCGAGATGACTGTCTGGTGTTGAATTTAAGAACTTTAAAAGGATCCTGTGTCCAAAATGATATGAACCAATATGATAGAGATCAAAAAACCTCTTGTTAGTATTATATACTTACTTCAAGTTTCTGAGATAGGTATTTCATTTTCGAAATCTTACATTCACTTTATGCAATGCATATTTTATGATGTATATAACAGTGGCGAATCTAGAGGTATGTCGAAATTTGTGTAGAGCATTAACATAATTTGTGAATTCAATTTATATTACCAATGAGATTATTTGAACGCTTTTGTTTTATGGTTAGATTGCTAACACTCTCCTACACAAATTTCGACATACCTCTAGATCCGCCACTGTATAATAAGATAGTATTATAGGTTAAACTTCTCATCACAAGTTATCATTAATACTATATCTTTTTAATTTACTATAGAGAGAAAGGGTTTTCACTCTGAGTGAGTGATAAGAAAATGGAGTTATAATATATTGAGAGTTTATACACATAAAGAATAAAAATCTTATTCTTATACATAATTATACATCATAATTATGTATTGTATGATTTTATGATTTTTAAATCAAAATATCTGCCCAAGGAAACAGAATTTCCAAAAACTAAGACTTCTGAAACAACTTTGTGCATTCTATCATCCCTCGAAATATCATTTTGGATGCAGGAACACTTTAACATCTTTGGAGTTATTCTTTCATTTTACAAAAACCTATGTTATGTCTTCTTTTGAAAAAGGTAATTAAATAATGTTTTAGTTTGACTTCTTGTTTCCTATGCTACATTAAATTCTGGAAAAAATGTTGTAGCTCTTATTAAAGAGGAAGCATAATTTATCTGTTGTTGTGTAGTTTTATATATAGGTTCTTGGACTTGTCTCAGGGATTTCTGGAAACACCGTCTTTTACTATTATTGTGGTTGACATTAATTAACCATGGATAATTTTTAGGGTAGGGTATACTATTTGATTTGATGAACGCCTAGTGCAGAAATCTGTTTTTATTTTGCTGCCGGATAATGATCAAGGAACTTGTCTCTAACTTTGATTTTGGTCATTTTACTCTATTTCTTAACATAATTTCTTTTCTTTTCTTTCTATCTGACCATCTTGACCAGTACATAGATGAAATATGTATTTATCTGAGTGCTCCAATCTATCATGGTATAGGTGATTGAAAATTTATTTATTTGATTCATTACAAGTATGTTTTCATTTGATGGATTTTTCCTGTTCATGTACAAGCAATCAAGAAAATGAAGAAGATAACAGATGAAGTAATTTATTGGTTATTTACTTAACCTCCAATCTGGCAGAAAATATTATTTTGGCCTACATAAAGTAGTTCAATACATTCCATTCATACTCAATTAGTTTTCTTTTGTTTATTTCCCTTATTCCATTAGTGCAACAATACAGGCTTGCATTATAACACTCCTTATGTTAGGACGAATGAATTCGAGTTAATATTTTTTACATTTCGAAAAGTATGTATTAGATTGGGCGTAAACTGGCGTAAATTTCATCGATTGCGCCCTTATATGTGTGTTTGGCAAAAAAAATTTGCCTAACCCTTAAAAAATCCTAGATCCGCCCCTGTAGAGATGTCTGAATTTAATTTTAAAAATTATCACTTTAAGGACATCTCTTTTTTGAAAATAAATTTTCTGTCCTAATTTGAAATGTTACGTATATATATCACTTGTTAGTAGATATTTTGATTCCTTTGATTGTTGTCTACTGCAAAGTGTTTTTAATACTAAAGTATATTAGTATTAAAATTAGGTTTGACAATTTTCTTTTGTAAACCTGTATTATACAAATGTGATTGTATAATGTAAACTAATTTTATCCAAGTTATGAAAAGCAAGTGTTCTGTTGAATTACATTGTTTCCTTTGTTTTTTTGGTTTATAAGCCTGTCCTTTAACTTGTCTTCTGCAGGAATATAGATCATTATGTTTATTATGATGTAATTCTTTGCACATTGATGCGGTTATTGATATTCAGTTGTGTAAGAGGAAATATTAGTCGCATTTAGGTCTTTTAATTTTTAACTATGTCCATAGTAACTTCTCAGTCACTTTATATCACTTTTATATTACTTTTTATCAATGTACACATAATAATTGATAAAATGTTCACAACTTTGGGGAAATATATACAGTGGCATTTTTGTGAATCTTGTTTGATAATCCTGTTTTGAACGACCCACTTTTTGATTTCTTTCTCAAGGTAAGGTATTGAATTATTTTGCTGAATAACTTAAAATACTCGATGAAAAGCTCAGTTTCAAGAGCCAAAGGCTCGGTTGTTTCTGGCACCGTTTCACTTTTGATTATACTCGAAAAAAAATTCATTCGGTAAATTCTATTATATAATTTACGGAACGTTTTATTATGCAACCCGTGTATTGTCTTTCTTCGTGTTTTTCTATTTTAACTGTCCTCCTCCTCGCAAAACCTAATCATACTAGTGTGTGATCATGATCAGTAAAAGCTTTTTACATTTTCTTGTTGTTTTTTTTATAAACATTGGCTACTTTTTGTTTTGAATCAAAGTTTAAAACGCAGATTTCTAATGGATTTTTTGCTTTGATTTTTTTTTTTAAAAGTTTGTTTTTTTTCTTTTGGCTCTTACAGAATTTCTTTAACAAATCTTCTTTTGATTATAAAATACGTATCCATGGTTTCAGTTCACACATTTCTTTTGTTTGTAGCAAATACTTTCTGATATTACTTGTTAAGCCTTTATTACACTTTTTGAAAGGTATATTAGCATCAATAAAAAAAAAAGTTATCCTAAAGAAAGTTTAACTCAATTACAACGTAAGTGAAAAACCGTGAAGACCATCCGTCAAGGAGTTTTCAAATCTGATCTCCCATTTCGAAATGATCATGCTCACAATTCTTCTTGTTTTTATTGTGTTTAGTTTATACAATGCTAACAAAAGTTTAAATGTATATATTTGTTTCTGTGTAAAGATTTGCAAAAACATTCATCTGAATTTTTTTGAGTTTTCGGACAAAAATTTGTTTTTGTTTCCGTTTTATGGCTTGCAATGTATAGCTTGCTGTGTGTACACATTGGAATGCTTGAGCGCGGGGGCATTTTTTAGCTAAAGCTACATGCTAGTTGTAAATATTACTTGACTTAGATATTTCTGAACAATTTTAACCGTTTAATTAATTTAATGGAATCAAAATTAATTCTCAAACAAGAGCCAGATGGCGCAAAACGGTAGCAGCAAAAGTACTTGCTAAAAATATGCTTTCGAAATTTTTCTTAAAGCTCTAAAACGTTCTGTAAAGGTTATTTTTGAGATATCTTACTTGTGAAAAACAGGCATAAACGATAATAATGTTTAAAAGTAATAGTAGGTGTAAATAGGGTCTAATCGTAACGAACCAGCAAATTAATTTATTAGAAGACAAAAGAATTATACATGCGTGAACTGTTTACAACGTACATTGTTTTTTATAAGAGCTAATGTAGAAAAAAAACGCAATTCTTCGAAAAAAAAAATGTATGTTTTGAATTATAATTTTTTGAATCCAAAAGTGAATTCAAACGATAACTGCCATTTTTAACTGGATTTTGGAAGCTTTGATGTACAAAGACAGTGTAGATAGCTAACAAACGTAGAAAGTAACCAGAAGGTCTGAACTGACTCTACTGACACGAAAAACATATCTATTTTCAAGTACTAAAGTACATTCAGTGCCAAAAGTAACTAGAAGTCACAGTTTTATGCAGACCTATTTGATCATTATCCATTTCTTCATCAATTAAGTGACAAAATAATCAAAGAAAACGTGTTTTAAATGTATGTGATATAAAACCTTCGAAAATTCAAAAGGCTGCGATCGTTCTTTAGAATTTATATTGAGTTTTTAGTGGGGACTTGCAGAGTCTAAATCGCAGACTAATTGCCATTTCGGCCGGAGTAGTAGGAGGAGTAGTAGTAGTAGGAGGAGTAGGAGTCCGCGGGTGTTTTAATACGGTATTCGCTATCGCTGCTACCGTAATAAGATGCATTGTTGGTTTGTGTTGAATCCCATTTTTTTTTACTACAAAATTTTTAGCAAAAAACAATAAAATTCAAGTCATTTTAATGCACATTGATCATATCAACCAATTTTTCTTTGATTTTTAGTTCAGGAGGCAGAAATATATAAGTATCGTCCATATCATGCGCGTTTTTTAATTGAACCATGGACCAAAATACTCTAAGTTCTGGCAGCCTGCAACGTATCAGCCTAAGACTTGCAACATTACACACACACGAACTGACTGACAGACACGGGGAAATGACCAATTATTAAACCATCTATCAGAACAACCTCCAAATAACACGTGTTCATAACGCATGTAGTCGTAATCCTTATTGATGTTGCTTTTGAGCATCATAACCTGGCGTAATTTCTAATTTTAGAAATGATTTTACTGATCTGATTTTACTTACTGGTACTGATTGCTGCATTACTGGTCTCATACTGCATACCGGATACTAAAGTACTTTTTACTTTCTAATTGAAGCAATTTACTTACTCCCGAGACTTCTTTTATTTCGGATTGCATTTGGGCTTGCCATCACATCCTCAATAAATTTCTGGACAGTTTCTACAAGAAAGAACAAGGTGTTTTTATGTTGAGTTATTTCCAATCAACGCCTGAGCTAATAAATTTTATGCTTTTAGTAGCTAGCACATTATCCAGGAACATAACGGGTTTTTTTTTTACCATTTTCTTCATAGTCCCTCACAGCGCAGGAAACGTCTAAAGATAAACAAAACGACAAATCATGTTTTGCTGTCCGAAATTCAAAGCCTCCATTTCTTCATTTCTATGTTTTCAGATACTTTTAACACAGGCAAGTTCGTGTGATATTCGGACAACCTCGAACCCAGGGTTTCTTGCCTTTTCGATATACGGATGGCGGCGAAGAAGACCCTGGTCCCGGCTGCTGCGTTCTCTAATTTCATTGGTTCATTGGTTCAGCAGGGTTCTCGAATAATTAAGCAGCGCGTTTGTTTATGAAAATGGTAAACGCAGAAGCGAGAATGAAAGTCCGAGCACGTGGTTTGGAAGAGAAAAATTTATAAATTCATTGTTTTTGGAAAACCATTATATTTTTGTTGTTTTTTTAATTTGTTTACATGCCAACTTATCAACCCTTTATCTGTATGTGCTTTTGGCCAAACTTGATAGCATAATAATGATTTTAATAAAATATTTTTTAGTTAAAATAGGCTGCCAGTCAGTATTATGACTAGACTAATTTGTGGTGCCGTTCCTTCCCCATAGTTTTCAAGTAGCATATCAGTTGACTGATGAATATGAATTTTTAGTTAAATAATAAATGAAGAGTTATTGAAAACTACACCTAAAAAAGTCTATTCTCGAAAACCAAGAGCTGAAGGAACATGCAGATTGTGCAGTAAACTTACTGACAACAGCTTTATGTTAAAAGTACAATCTGTGTCTGGTGAAAGAAAAAACTTAAGCAGGAAAATTTTAACGGTATGTGGTATAAACATACATGATGGTGACGGCCTTCCAGGAACTATTTGTCGAAAATGCAATGCCTTCTTGGAGAAAATCTTAAATTTTCAGCAAACTTGTCAGAAAAGTCAAATTGAATTAAGACAAAAATTTTCCATTAAACGAATGTCTACTGGATCACCTGAAACCAGCACACAACCACCTGCAAAATCAATGGTTACTACAATAGAATCAAAAAAGCAGCTTAATTTTGACACAACACAATCTTCCTTTACAAATTTAAACACCAATCAAAACGTTAACATGATACATCTGCATATCATGAACACTATGATGAAATCATAACTACGTCAATAACACTGATGCAAGAAAAAAAAATCCTGTCAGCTTTAAATACAAAACAACCACTGGCCATTGCTGGGGTAATTAATGATCATTGCCCAAACATACTTTTGGGAATAAAACGAAATATTTTCAAAGATACGGAAACATCAATTAAGAAAGTTTGTGTCAGAAAAGGTTCACCATCAGTCTTGAAAAACACTGGATATGAAGGGTTAACACAATTCGATTTTAAATTACTTTGGAAGGAAATATCAGAGACACATTCTTTCATTGTGGATATGCTGCAGACTATTACTGGTAAATATAGTAAAGAATTAACAGATCAAGTGATTATAAAGTACTGTTTCATCTATGGTATTCTAATGACTATCAGATGGCATGAACTCAGCCTGGTACAGCGTCTCAACACAGTTTTATTGATTGAAGGAGGTTGCAGCAAAAAGGTAAGGCTTGTTGTTACTAATATGTAAAACCCAATTAAAAAACAAATATTACGTAAAATAAATAGCTACATTATATAGTAAACATATCATTTCATTTCCAGTTAAACTAGCAAAAAAATAGATGCATTGACATTGACCTCCTAACTTTTTTTAGCTTCAACATCGATTTAATAGTTTGGGGATATGTCTATCATATAATAAACGGGATATACTGTTAAAGTTGATTGGAGGACATTTTTCAGATACGATTGTAGAAAGGATAAAACAAGGAAGTACTTTCAGAGGCACTGGTGATAATTGGGACCTTAAGATCTTGAAAGGTCAAATGAGAAAAGATAGTCAAAACACAGATCTCCATCTATTTGCATCAAATTTGATTGAGAACAGGACGTGGTTTAAACATCTACCAAATGATACTGCAAAAGTGGAGATAAGTAAACTAGACAGAAGCAAATTTTCAATGAATATTGCAGAATGGAAAATTTACCTTGAATCAGCCAAAGTGTTAGTTGGAAGAATATGGATTGAGTTTTTACCAAAATTTCAGATTTTCAAGAAAATTCTTCCAGTTCATATCCCTCACAAATTTAGCAAAGAAATGGCAGAGAAATCAAAGATTTTTTCAATGCCCATTATCAATGCAAATGAATCAAGTTATGCTGATTGTGTTGTGATTCTTCGGTGTTACGAAAACTGGATTGCCTCAATATATCACAAAGCTGGTTTACTTGATGAAATCCCGGATACAGATGAGCCTGCTCTACCACTTGTCATGCCACAACCTGGTCAGGGTAAAGCATATGTAAGCATGCAAACTGACAATGACCCAATGAAAGATATGAAAGTTATGTTTGCTGGAGATCAACTTACCAGGGTAAGGTTTGCTGGTGCTAAAGATCTTCTGGCTGGTGCACACACTCCATCAGATAGATTCGAGCACTGTTCTCCATTTAAGCCCGTCATGTGGCATACAAAGGCCTCTCTGCTGCAATACTCCTACCATCTTTTGTACAATGCAGAATCTGTTAATCAAATAGGGCCACTGAAGTATTTCAGAGAGAAATATAGCAGAAAAAATGCCACTCCAAGTAGAGTATTAGATTCCTTTGATGGAAGTGAAGAGCTGTTTCTCAACGTTGGCAGAGCTTATATAGTTACTGCTGCATTGAAATTCTTTGGTATGGAATCGATGAATGATAAACCGCATGAGTATGAATTTCCTAAGAACCTTGTTCATGCAAGTGATGAAGAAAAACAGAAATATTTTGATAATGTTCTTGGAAAATTCTTGGATGAATTTTTAATCCAGAAAGCTTTATATGTTCCATCTGAAGATGACTTTGTAAGAAATTATGGATTGTGCAGTATTTTCCTTGCAGTTCTAGTTTTGCAGTTGAAAGATACTGCTAAAGAGGGTGATGGCGAGAGAAATTTGGTGAACCAGAAGATGTTGCTATCTATCTTTAAATCTTTGGGAGCATACAGTAAATATGCAATTGAAATGTTTACCAGTATTGCTCAAATGGAGAGTCTGTTAACACCAAGACTCGCAGAAGAATTTAAATGGGGTTTTTTCGTGAACTGGCGAGGAGGTCCTGGAAACAATATGGAAGATGACCTAGCACAGGAAATAAGTAATAAACTGGGAAAGACTATTGTACAACGTATGGGTGCTAACAAAACAATCCCTTCAATAAGCAAAGTCTGTAAGGCCACTAATGGTATAAAAGAAATTATTGAAAATTTTGATGCAGCCTCAGATATCCACGAAACATCTGTACAACATGGAAAAAAAGACTCGATAGCCGAAGAAAAGGAAATGATTGCAGACCTGTTAAAGCTTGATCCTTTTAATCACACACCTGGTAGAATCCATAGCAGTTTCCCTGACATCAAACGTACACCACTAAAGTACTTGAATATTCAAGAATTCCACAGTTGGCTCGAAAAACACAAACAAGAACTTACTTAGTACTTTTATGGGTGATTTGCTTTATAGGACATAACAAATCAGAGATGTATAATAAATAGTACTTTTCTAGTTTTAAATTATAAAGAAGCTGTGCATATCTGCTTAAAAATAAATTTCAATTTTGTGTGCTAAAAGCTCAATGATATTGTTGAACATTTTGAATGTGCTGTGTTGCTGCTGGAAATTTCGAAACGTTCTGTCGCCAAAATAAAGCATATATAATATACATATCAAATGCAATAAAAATTTATTTATTCACTGGTGGAGCATATTGATTAACCAAACTAAACATTTGACTGGAATAAATAGGATCCCAAATCCCATATTCAACTAAATCACTTTCACTTTCTATTATTTCGATTCCATCTACAATTTTTCTAGCAACAGTTAATTCGATAGGTGGACAGTGAAATAAGGATTCTTTCATGCTTTCATTGAATTCGTTGATAATTTTCAATAACTTGTCATGTAAAACAGAACAGCATGATTGGTCACCTATTTTTCTATAACAAAGTTTATTTGGAAGTACTAACTCGACACATGTATTCTGTGAATTCGAGCAATTGCTACAGCATCGATCTTGCTTGGTACAGCTAAATCCAAAATGTTCTAATATGAGCTTCCTAAGACACCCTTTTTCATGGCAGAATTGCTTCATGGCATCTTCCATATGAACAACATTTTTTGCTATATCGTTGTTGTTATAATATAGTTTTGCTTTTGCTTGTAAACCTGATCTTCCTGCTCTCCCAATCTCTTGTATGTAACTTTCCATACTTGATGGTGGACCTATATGTATGATATCACTCAAATATGGGGCATTCACACCCATTCCTAATGCTGTTGTGGCAAAGATAACACGTATACGAGAATTAACTTTGCATATTTCTTTTATAATGCAGCTTTTAACTTTTCTTGTGGCAGGTGCGTGGTATTGAGCAAATAACCTGGCTTCTGGAACATATTCATTGCCACAAAAAGGATCTTTAATAAATTTTTCAAACAACCGAAAAGCATAACCACATTTTTGTAGTTTCATGTAGATAACTGTCATAGGGTATTGATCTCGTAGTGCATCTAATTTTCTTGCAATTGGTATTAAAATTTCATCATATGGCTTATTCCCTTGACTAGAAGAAAGTCTAACTATTTTTTCGATAAAAATATTGGTTCGATTTGGTGTAACTCTAACTAACTGAGCCTGTTTAAGTAATAGAACCTTTCTTAAATGATCTATAGCAGATGGTGGTGCTGTTGCTGTCAGTGCCACTGTAAGACTTGATGGAAATAATGCCTTCAGTATAGCGAGTCGTGAATAATCTTTGCGAAATTCTTTACCCCTATTAACATGGAGATATATATATTAAAGGTAACAAAGATTAGATCTAGAACTTAAAATATAGTATACATTTTTTCATAGCTTTGTATGTATAATTGTCAATAATCTTAATTCTGAATGACCTTCTTAATTCCAAAGGTGGAAATAAGATCATGATTATAAAATATAACAGAGTATAATTTTTTTGTTTTAGTTTGATCCACAGTGATGTGCAGTGTTTAAAAATGTTTTGGAATTTATGTTCCATAATGTTTGTTGTTCTGAATTAGGAACATATTGACAGTACTATATTATATATTATTATAAAGAGTTAGATATCTTATTTATATAATGCATTATGTATATATTTATGTTTAATGTTAGATGATATCCACAAAGCAAAGACCGATGTTTTTATAATATACCAATGCAGTAGAAATTTTCTAATGACAATATAATTTAAATTTCTTACCACGACTCGATGCAATGTGCTTCATCAATAACTACAGCCACAACATTATCTTGATATACTTGGCTCCGAAATAGTTTTAAAGTTTTTTCATTAAGAGCTCCCTCTGGATGACAGAAAACAATTTTAGCTCTTCCTCCCAGAATCAACGGGGAAAATGTTATATCATTTTCTTCCTCATAATCACTACAACTAACTTCTGAAAAAATATCATCTGTAACAAATTCTCTTCCTGCATTACTCTTCAGCATATCACAAGGAATACCAATCTTGTTTAAAAAATTCATCTGGTTTTCAATGATCGAATTTAGGGGACTAATGACGATAACTATGTTGGAAATATTTCTACTTCGTAAAAAGCTAAGAAACAACTGATAAATCAAGATTTCCCATAACCAGTTGGTAAAACAGCAATAAATAACATCTCTTTCAAATAACAAATGTTCAAAACAAACAATTTGTTTAGGTTTGAAGCAAATATTATCAAGGTTGCACGATAACAAAGCAAGTTGCAGCCTTTCAAAAAGCTTCACAACATTTTCCATAATCGTGAACCTTTCTCTTCTGATCTTTCTGTTTGAAACTAAGGTTCGCCGTCTACTTAGTATTTTTCACATAATTTATGTAGAACTTGCTCTTACTTGAAAAAGCAACTATGAAAATGTGGGGCTTACTGAGGCAAATATTGCATAAATTAAAATCAACACTTATACTGTTGATTTTGAGCAGCCGGGACCAGGGTCTTCTTCGCCGCCATCCGTATATCGAAAAGGCAAGAAACCCTGGGTTCGAGGTTGATATTCGGAAAGTTTTTAGGTCCTCGAGTAATAATAAAAAAAATTAATTATGAATATTAACATGAAGCGGTAATGGAAGCATAAAGATTTTATGAACGATATGAGATTCAAAAAAACTCAAGTTGCTAACAAGACATTTGGCTTACTGAACATCCGAACACATATCAATGTGAACACGAAGAAAAGTAACAACTTCATGTTGATGATTCGTAAACAGTAAGTTGTCCACCCAAGTCTCTGTAATCGACGATGATAAAAGAAATTTGAAATTGATTTTATTGACGAAAATACCTTGAGTATTGACATAAGGGCATGTTTACACGAGAACTAATACCAAAAACACCACCTTTATGCACTGTTCTTTGAAATTGTCCAACAGAACGATATTTGTGAAATGAGATTTATTCAATTATTAGGTTAATTATTAATTATTCAATATATTATCGTTCTGTACAATCGTCTTAGGAAATAGTTGAAGTAGACGTCTTCTTCCAAATGTAAAACGGGCCTTTGTGCTACCTTACAACAATTATGATATTATCGTTATTCATTCAAGATGGTCAATCTAATATTAACGAATTACATTAAATCTTCCGCAACTAATGAAAGACGCAAATAATCTCGTATTGTGATGACGTCATTGGGCACCATGACAGTAAATAGATCATATAAGCGCCCATCTCAAATGAGCGCCCTTTTTCGAAGAAACGCCTTCTGTGCTGAAACTACTACATGATCGTTCAAGTGTTGTGTTTTCGCCATGTATTATGTTTTTTTTATCTTACCATTTTATTTTACCATTATCATAAGTTTGAAAGAAGGCGCTGTATAAGTTTAAATGGTGTTTTGCTGCCTGTCTCGGTGCACTTCGGACACCCTTTGCGATGTCGATTTCGTTGTTGTTGCAGCTCTGCAAGAGACATTGATACTCGTTGCAGCTTTCCTAGGCCAAACTCTTTATGTAAGCAACATACATTTTTCGAAAAGATACGACCATAATGGTAGTATGCAGAAGCTGATCTCTTAAAACATCGGCGATGAAAACCTCATTGTGATAAAAAAAAACACACAAAAAATAAGTTGATGACAATGATGTTGTAGATTTCGACATTCCCTTGTAACATATGTGCCATATCCATTCCCAGACGGCAAAATGGCCAAAAAGTCACTGTGACGGAGAGAACTTTTATTGAAATTGGGTGCATATTTATATAGAAATGCACTCCTTCGCAGAGATTTTTTAACAAATATGCCGGCTGGGTTATTTTGGGTTATTTTGCAGATTCAATTGAAAAAGAGAATTCTCGAATTCTGAAAGTGTAACTAACATCATTATTTGTTTTATTTATTTGTTTTATTTCATTATACCGTTAATTGAATGAACATCATATCGAATTTTAATTGGTAGAGCCAAGTTTCAGAAAATGTCATGTAATGAAAAAAAAAAAACGATAATCAAAAACAGAATTGAAAACTATTCCTTACTCGTTTTGAAACAACCCAGCGGGCAATAGTGTTGAAAAACCACTGTGAAAAAGTGCATTTCTATAGAAATCTACGCACTCTTTCAATAAAAATGCTCTTCATCTCAGTGACACTTTGACGGTTTTGCTCACTTGGAATCAGTTTCCTTAAAAATTGTTTATGCAACATTCTAACCAATCAGTACTTAGTTGCTATGGTAACCTCACCCATCAGTACTTAGTTGCTATGGTAACCTCACCTTTTCTTATACAATGTTTTTCGGAAGTTTTCTGAGCAAACTATAAGTACTCTTTCCCCTTCTCCAATTCAATCAACTTAAAGGCTGACCAAAAGAGCACATTCTCATCAAAATTCAATCACAGTTTTGGACATGGCGATGTGCTTAAAAACAACGATCAGTCCGTAAATTATTGCTAAATGCACATCGTTCGCGACAATGTTATGAATTATGAATAGTTCAGCTGGTCAGCTACTAAAATGTTATTTGGAGAACAGAAAATTTGAAACGGCATAAAACTTAATAACTAAACAAGCGGATATTTAGAGAAAATTCAGAATATCAAGAGATTTTATATTGTTATCAAAGGTAGTTCTAGTAAAATTTCAAAGAAAATTTGAGAGGACGTAAACGATAATTAGCAGGAAAGTGGATGTTTAGAGAGACTTCTATAACAGCGTATCCAGAGATCAGGTGTTGGTGTCAAAGACATTGAAGCATTTATTTCATCGTCGATTATAATTACATTGCGCAAATTTTCAATTACTCATACATAAGGATGTTACTGTTCGATCCTTGTTTGATATTACGTAACATTAGTTTATACACGTGCTATTTACACGTGACTTTGTATATCTTCGTTCTTTGTTTATAAAAATATTCAGTCCTCTACACGCCAAGATAAAACAATCCTGATCCAGTCAGAGATCTACAACAACAAAAACAATAAGAACAAAAACAACAAAAAAACAAAAATGCTTTGTGAAAAAATATGATTTATAAAAAGTGCTTCCTCAAGGAAGGGTAACTGCCTCCTTGAAGTCACTCATTGATTATAATTACATTTACACTAAAGAAAGTGTTACTAGTGAAATATTATATACCAAATTAAAAAAAAAAAAAAAATAAGTTGAAATGAACGTTAGGCATAAACTTGCAATTCCCATTTTGTATCCAGTTTCTTTCAGTCTAAATGGAGGAAAGAGAAAAATTTCTGTCTACTCTCTGCCTGCATAATTTAATGTTTGATGTTTCTTTAGCTATTTTAGCCTATTTACTTGTATAACTCTTGGTTGTATTGTCAATGTCCTTAATTAGGAATGGAGGGACTTTTTATTTAAAAAAATAAAAATAAAATTTTGAAACTCATCCTGACTGTCTGTAAACAGCAACTTGTAAATGCGATACAATACAACACAAATCTCCTCTCTTTTTCCTAACGAAATTATTTTATTTATGCACAAAAATAACCTTCATTGAAAAACAGCCGCAAAAATGACTTTGGTACCTGCAGATTTGTTCTAATAGATACAAGTACTGAAGTACATTTTATGTAACTCTATTCGCATACCCAGTGTGCAAATGTGTTGAAAAGTCACTGACAAGATGTGCACTGACAGTGAAGTGTAGACAATTTTACCAATTGGCTAACCTGTCACATAGGCTAGTTTTGTTTTAAGTTTTTATTATGATCACGTGTTCATAATATTTACAATTTTTATCCACCAAAGACTCTTTAAGAACATATCTAGAGCAGCCTTCAAATAACACGTGTTTATACTGCATATCGGATACTGAATATTTTACTTACACTCCTCTATACGTCTTCTGTGGTCAATGTATTTCTTCTGTCTCTCTCGTTCGTTTGTCGACTTGCATTAACTGATTGAGAAGTGCTACGAGAGCTTCTATAAGACATAACAAGATAGTTTCTGATGTTGTGTTGAGCTGCAGAAATCAACATCAACAAGATGCCTTTGCAGGCATAGGGATTTCCGCAAAATCAGGCGGCGAAGCATCAACAAAAAAATATTTTATGACATTTTTCTTTATACAAAAATTTCATTCTTCTGTTTACAAAAACGTTGAGAACTTCTTTTAAGTTAGAAAAGAATGATCACAGTCCAAGATAATTATAAGTTTCTTCTATAAAGTTTCATCTTCAAATACCGTATTTTCTCTAATAAATGCCGGCGTTTATCTAATAAACGAGGGCGGCGGCGTTTATTAGAGGAAATACGATATGTATATATTTATATAGCTATGTATATGTATATCTTCTTTAAAATCCATTTAATATTGATCAAAGAAACTTTTCTAAATATTTCGCTAACATGCAATGCACGGTGCTTTGGTTTCATGTAAAAGCACCCACGAAATTTCTAAAAACGGCTAGGTTTGGACAGTAAGATAAAGAACCAAAGCCGGTTTAAATGTATTTGTTGCTTACGCAGATATCAAATATTTGATGATGAAGATGATGATCAAAAACGAAAACTGACTTTCGCCTATCTCTTGCGCTCGCAGATATCAAATATTTGATATCATCATCCTCCAACTTTTCGTGTTGCTGTTGCACGGTGGTATACAATTATTAGCTGACTGTTCCTTTTTCCCGTTTCAAAGCATGGTATTGTAGGTGGGAGGCAGTATGTTATTTGTATCTTTTCCCTCATTTATTGTTATATTATACTATGTTATTTAGGAAGGTGTTATAAATTTTTTAGACACTCTTTCATATTCACCATAGTGAAAACTACTTGCTGGTAATAAGATAGTAGATAAAAAACAATGTCACACTTTACCAGATGTTTTGTCTTCACCACTATCTAAAGATAAACAAAAACACATATGTTACTTTACAGTCCGAAATTGAAAGCCCTTGACTTCAATAACTTGATATACTCAATGCAAAGGAGCTGCGTTTGATATCTGCAACAGTTATGGACAAAACTTAATAGAATGTTTGTTGTAGCAACATCAATTCCTACCTCAACAAAGTTGCTACAGGCTTTTTTGATCATTAAGCAGCAAAAGTAATGTGATTCTCAAACCATTAATCGTGACTTTAAGATTTCACAAGTGGGTTGGAAACGAAGTACGTTTCTCGTTCACTAAGTAATAGTGGAATCAAGAAAGTTTGCCACTTCACAACGGCGCATTAAATTGCAAACAAATTTGATCGTTGGTTGGAAGTGTAAAATGGCTAATGGAGAATTGTTTTTGCTAGCTCACTATGATAAAGCCATAAATATTGAAGAGATTTATTACTTTATAAATTAGAAAAGTTTCAACCTCCCTTATTGGAAATGTGACAGGTTAACCTTCAACATAAAGAAAATGGTGAGTGCATTTCTCTGCTTTGGTTTGAACATGAGCACATACCTATTCTCAAAAACATTTTGAAAAATCCTTAACGATTTGATATAATGACACAAATGTGTAGGTAGAGTAGAGGTAGAGGAGTTTTGCATTTCTTTGAACAGGTATTCTCATGCATGTAGGTATCTGGGCATGTTACCTTGATTTGAAAGGCTGTACCAGAGCTATGCATCATAAGTAAGAATGGCTTAGACTTTATATATGATAGATGGAAGTTTTTGATAAACCAGCACCAACCCTGGCTGTTCCGACAAAACCTGTGAATTTTTGCTAATATAACACACGAAATAATTGTTTGGATTTTGTAGGTGAGATTGTGAGACCCATGTGTAGGCTAAAGGAATACTAGAGGAGAATATATAATGGAAGTAAGAATTGCATTCCCTTGAATTTCAATCAACCATTGCTCCAGATTGAATAATCGCTAACTTATATTGGCCAGTAGAAGGTACACACTATGATAGTTGTATGTTGGCAGATTGAAAAGCTTTCAAAGAAATCTAAGTGGGGTATGTAATATTATAAGTTCTATTTTAGTCATTGCTTTTTGTAAGACGCTTATATGCAAGAGCTGCTTTGACAAATGCGCATTAGTCAAAACACGACTATAATCAAGAATTTGGTTTTTAGATACATTTGCGCTGAATCGAGGTGCAACAAGAAAGATCTAAGTGGCACCAATGGTCTAAATATTATAAAAATGAACACGAATTACTGAAAGCATATCTGCTACAGCAGCCTTCAAATAACACGTGTTCATACTGAATATGACTGAAGTAATATTTACTTTATATTTCAAATGTTTTACTTACTCTCCTCCCTTGTATTTGGGATCCCAAACAATTCCTCGAGGTATATGTCATCGTTGCAGGACACATCTAAAGATATAAAAAATGTCATAACATATTTTCCAAAATTAAAAACTATAATTCCACTATTCTGAAATGCTTTCAATGCAAGAAAATCGCGTACGATCTCTACAACACTCTTAGACAAAACTAAATGGAATGTTTGTTATAGCAACAGCAAACCCTCCCTACACGAAAAAGTTGCTAGAGATTTCTTTGTCATGGAACTTGAAACGAGACAAGTTTGTTCATGGGGGAGAGGCATAAGCGTATTCACGATCAGTCAAAAAAGTGGAGAAGTCCAATGTTATGACACTTCTTTCAGTCTTAAGTGGGAAGTAGCATTTACACTCTTTGTCTGTTCTACTTTAAAGGACTCAACTCTTCCACACAAACTTTGACTGAGCTGTAGCTATGCTTTTAGAGGGGCAGAAATGTTGACTTTCTGTAAAAGTTCCAATAGTTTTGTCCAGTACTGCAGGATTGAAATAGTAACATCTTGAAATTTACAAATGGAACAGAAATAGAAGCAGAGCAATCTTTTGAACGATATCGATATCTACTAACAAAATAAATAGCTTACTTAAGATTTGAACACATATCACGGTGAATGCGAAGAATAGTAACAACTTCATCTAGACGATTGGCAAACTGCACGTTTTCAACATTGACGATAAAAGAATTTGAAGTTTGTTTTACTAACGAAATTACTTTAAGTATTGACATAAGGGTATGTTTACATGGGGAAATATTATTTAAAATTCCCCTTCAGGTGATGATTCTTTGATTAACATCCAGCAGAAAAGTAGCTATTTGTGAAATTAGCTTTCAGATAACTTCTAAGTGAATCTAGTTCCCCAGTATTTGTGTTTGAGTAAACAATACTGTGGTAAATACTTTTGTAGCTATTTAAATGTGGTAAAATGTGTTCTTGCAAATGTAAAACGTGCCTTTTTGTTGCCATAATGCAATTATAGATTTTCAATCAATGTCCATCTTGTTAATTAATGCAATTACCCTTTTGTAATAACCATACAGTGTGTTCACAAAAAGCGGACACCTAGTTTAAAACACAAATAACTTTTCGAATTTTTCACAATACAATGCGGTTACTATACCGTTGGAAAGAAAAATTTTTGAGCTTTCCAAAATTATAAGTTGTTATTTTTAAAAATGTTTATATTAAAGAATATTAGCTATTTTCTTTCAGCACGGTTTTTAATTTTGTAATGGTTAATCTGAACTAACAATTAACTCTTTGTTTCGTTGAAACAACCGTACAGGGTGTCTCTGAAAGAGTTTTCTGGAAACTTTCAGTGCAGAGGCGTAGTTAGGGTCAGTCAAAACAAGTGGAGGAGTTCAACATTATGATATTTCTTTTCAGTCTTAAGTGGCGATTAGGTTACTTGCACGCTTTTCTTTTCTACCCTAAATGACTTAACTCTCCTCCACAAATTTTGACTGACCTCTGGCTACGCCTCTGCAGTGTCTATTTCTAAACAATTATTTGTCAAAGTATTGCAAAATTTACATCACAAGAAAACCCTTTTTCAGTACTTCCTATTAATATATAACATTCAAGAAAATGATAATTCTTCGGAAAGTTATTGGAGAAAAACACACAGATTTGCATCATTAATTTCTTGAAAATAAATTAACGGTTGTAATAATGCAAAATCTTTACAAACACAATCAGATGAGTAGAAGTACTGTCATTAGAGATATTCTAAAGCCTAAAATCTTATCAGTTGATAAGATAAAAGTTTTGGGATTTAAGATAAAAGTTTTGGGAATTGAATGCGCAAAAGTACGCTTAACAAGTTCAAAAGATTTTATGATCAGAATAAAAGAAAAAGTGTCTTATTAAAATGTCATTAAGGAACTGCTAATTGATGTTTAAGAAATTAATGATGCAAATCTGTGTATTTTTCTTCAATGCTTCTCCGAAAAATAATCATTTTCTTGAAAATTTTACATTAATAGAAAGTACTGAAAAAGATTGTAACTCGCAATAATTTGACAAATAATTGTTGAGAAATATACACTGAAAGAAAGCGGATAAGTCTTTCAGAGACACACTGTATTTTGAATTGGCACAAATATTTTTCTTTACGTAAACTTACCATTGGAAATCATAAAATATTGTAATAAAGCTGTGTTTATATAAAGGAAAACTTTACGCTTCTACAAGCTTGAAACATGAAAGTTTCATTTCTAAAACTCTTTTACAAACTTTTAAAAACTTTGAATCGTGCGTTTTGATGGGGGATTTCTACCCAGAAACTGTTGTCTAAAAGCCTGAATAACAACTACATAACTTTTCGTCTGATGAAACCTTTCTTAAAACAAAAGTTCACTGCTGGACTGTTAACTGCATGATTGAATGAATTTCATAAAAGTTTGTTTTTTCGCTTATAAAGATTTTGGCAACGCTTGGGAAAATGAAATTATTAAATTATAATAAAAAATTTAAGGTAAGTTTACACAATGAAAAAAAGTTTGTGTCTTTTCAAGAAATTTCGTGACAAAATTAGCACAACACCACCAACAGCGGTTGTTTCAACGAAACAAAAGGTTAATTGCTCGTTAAAAGTCTGTTTTATTGATCATTACAAAATTAACAAGCGTATCGAAACAAAAAATACCTAATATTCTTTAAAATAAAAATCTTTATAAATAACAACTTATATTTTTGGAAAGCTCAAAAAATCCTCTTTCCAAAGGTATAAAAACCGCATTGTATTGTTAAAAACTCGAAAAGTTATTTGTGTTTTAAACAAGGTGCCCACTTTCTGGTGGATACACTGTATATTTGCTATGTATCTGAAAGGACGTTTATATAACTTGGTACAGTTGTTCTTGAATATGTCCCTACAAAGTCATTAGAAACTTCACGTGAGCATTCGAAAAAACGTGCAAAGTAATGTTTCTTTTGATACAAGTAAAGTTTTACATCTCAGAAGTAATTATTGAGTCTCATCTTTCTGGTGGATACACTGTATATTTGCTATGTATCTGAAAGGACGTTTATATAACTTGGTACAGTTGTTCTTGAATATGTCCCTACAAAGTCATTAGAAACTTCACGTGAGCATTCGAAAAAACGTGCAAAGTAATGTTTCTTTTGATACAAGTAAAGTTTTACATCTCAGAAGTAATTATTGAGTCTCATCAGCAATTATATTTTTTCGTGTTCAGGAATGTGGCTGATGTGTTTAGAAAGAGCTTCTTTTGGTGTAGAAACTTAAACAAGCACGAAAAACATAAAATTGACAGTTCTTTGATAGTTAGATGCCCGCGTTTATGTCCACACACTATAGATAATTCATCTTGGATTGTGATAACTTCATTGGAAATTATTATTGTAAATAGACCACAAACAATCCCATAAGCCTTACATTCGAATGAGCGCCCTATTTGGAATAAACGCCACATGTGCTGAAGCTATTAAATGAGCATACAAGTCTTATGCATTGAATATAAACGATGATTATTCTGAGGCAGAGTCGTTTATTGTTTTAAATAACAGGGGCCCTGTTGCATAGTTTTTAGAGAAATATAAAAATTGGAACTTTAGAGAATTTAAGTAGGTCCTTTCGCTTACACTTTTGTGGGTATTTTTCTGTTCAGTCTCTGTTGTGATCTTAGTCTGATTATCAACTTTAAAGGATTATGTCTTGCGATCTATTTTACTTTTTTGAAAAATTATTTTGCCTTTTGAACAATCGAAGATTGAAGTTTGTCTGACAAAAAATTGAGCTGTTTTGCTCTTTTCTACAAAAAGCTCGTTTTTTTTCATATTCGTTTCTCTTCTTCCATTTTCATTATTCTTCCAAATTTTTTATATCATGGAAAAGTGCTTTTTAAGCTCGACACAGCGCAAAAAGAATTTTTGAAATATCTCATAACCATCAAATTTGCCAAGCATTTATAAAAACTGTGCAAGTTTATTTGAAACGTACTTTAGTTATATATTGTAGATAGGGCAATAGAGGGTGTTAGAAATATTTTTCTTTGCATTTGTTTTATGTTTCAAAACTGAATTCAGACATCAGAAGAACTGTGTTCAAAACAGGGATTAGTGAGTGAAGTGTTTAAAAACTGCGGCGCTTTATTTTATAAAGCTGGTGATTCCGGTGAATCTTATATCAGGAAGCGTTCAACTTCCGGGTAGAAATTGATGACAATTCTGAAAAAGACCTCTAGGAGCTGATTGGTGTTCAAGTCAAAGTTCACGGAGAAAAAAAGTAACCTATTAGCATCATTTGTCAGAATGGGTCTATGGTCGTTTCCGACATTCCTTAGCATTTTGCCAGATGTATTCCTTGTTGATAGTTTATTACAATACTTACTTTATAAATGTGTCAACTTACGGTCATGCAGTAAATCTTCTTTGAGCGAGTCGTGTTATAGAAAAAGTTGTCAGAATTCTGGCTCTGTACCGTAACACTTCTGAACGAAGTTGCTTTTTACTTGAACCTTGAACACTTGACAAACATTTTTTTGTATTTCAAGGTAACGCTATACCTGTTTTAAGCTGTAATGAGTTTTACTACTTAACCAAATTATGTTATATTCCCTTTTATTATATTCAATGAACCTAAGACGTTTGTGAGATAAGCAAGATACTCCTAAACAATTTGCCTTTTTCTCAACATTTCACACACAGTCAAATGAAAATTTCTAGTGAGAATTATTCCCCCGGTAATCGATTTAGAGGCCAGTTTAAAGACTCTGGAAACCAAAATTTAGAGGGGGCGCTTATTCGAGGGCGGCGCTTATTGAATTATTTTCACTTGGGGTATATATATTAATTGGAGTATATATTGTTATTGTAAAAGAGAAAAAATAGAAGCAAAGTAAAAGTAACACGAGTTGTTATTTTTAAAGCTTCTTTCACCCCTACCTACGTAAATTAGAATATGCAGTCTCAAAACAATGGAATTTGAAAAAGCGCCCGATCTTAGGACCATTAGGGTATGAACCTGTCTCAGTATGACGATATTTGACCCAAAATTGTGACGGTATGACGGTATTAGAAACTCCTGAAATGTTTAGAGAGATCTCTGTAACAACGTATTCAGAGATCGAGGGTTGGTATCAAGACATTGAAGCATTTATTTTATCGTCAATTATGTATTGTGAAAATTATCAATTACTCATACATAAGGATTAGATATGTCACTGTTCGATCTTGATCCAGTCAGAGGTCTACAGCAACAACAATAAGAACAACAAAAACAACAAAAATGCTTTTTGAAAAAATATGACTTATAAGAGTATTTCGTCAAGGAAATATTACAACCTCCTTGCATTCATTCATTATAACATTAATTATAAATACTGAAAATTATGGTAGCCAGTGATGAATGTATCGAAAATATTACTGATGTCATAAAAAATTGCCGGAAAGCTGTCTGAAGTGATTGTGTTTTAAAAAAATGTTTTGCTTCAAAAATCTTTACACCAGTTAAATCACTTTATGATAAGTGAAATACACCAAATTAAAAAAAATATTAAAATAATTTGAAATAAATAGAACGTTAGTCATAAGCTTGCCATTCCCATTTGTGCAGGGATTGTCCAGGGGCCAATTGTCCGGGGGGTAATGCTCCGGGGGGCAATTTACTAGGGGGAAATCATCCGGGGGGGGGGAATTGTCCAGAGGGTAATTGTCCTGTCACCGTTTTTATGTCACTATTTCATTTTTCTGAATTATATCAAGTGGGTTTTATTTAAGTAAGAAGTATGAACGAAAAATGCAGAAATCTATGTGCCTGTTAAGGCTCTTCTTCAGAAATAACCCTTTCATTAGCGTTTATGTATTCATGTTGTCAGTCAAGTTAATCAATAAAATGCCAAAAATGTATTCTATGTATTCTTATCTTGCTGATATTTTTATACCGTTTGTTTAACTCTGTTGAAGGCTGGCACAATTATGGAGCTATTTTATCGGTCATTCATCAAACTTCTTCTAATAAGTTAGGGTAAATACGTCGATGATCAGGAGTTTGATGCTGTTTTTTTGTAAATTTGGGGATATAACTTACCTTTTAACCGCGGGAATTGCAACAAGGAAGATTACCGGGCATCTCACAGCAAAGGTCTAAATATCATAGATTGGACACGAATCATTAAACCATCTCCATAAGAACAGCGTGTTTATTTGGCATACGGCCATAATTCTTAATGATGCTGTTTATGAGCATTCGAACGTGAAGTAGTCACTCAATTAGTTTCTACTTTCTACTTTGAATGTTTTACTTACTCCCCATACTTCTTTTATATCCGATTGCAATTGGACTTGCCATCACATCCTCAAAGAATTTCTGGAAAGTTCCTATGAGACATAACAAAGTCAGTGATGATTTTGTGTTGCGTCGATCAAAACTTTAGGATCAACATCTCAGTTTATTATTTTAATATTAATTAATTAAACTAGCCTTCAAGTGACTTATGTTTGCACTAGATATACAGATACCACAATAATTTTCATCTTCTAAAATTTTACTTCTTTTAAATCCGATTGCATTTGGTCTTGCCATCGGATCCTCAATGAATTTCTGGAAAGTTTCTATAAAGAACATCTGGGGTTGTTTATTCTAAATATTTAACAATAATAATTCTGATAACAATTTAACATTTTTTCAAGAAACTGTGAACAAAGCCTCCTCATACCATTTTCTTCGTAGTCAACCTCAGCGCATGAAACGTCTAAAAGTAAACAAAAGAATATATTCTATTTTACTATCAGAAATTCAAAGTCCCCCGATTCGTTATTTCAATTTTCTCATACACTTCTTGCACAAACAAGTACGTGTGATATCTGTAAAGTTTTCAGGTTTACCAGTAATTATCAATTTAGGAGAAATCAACATGTAATACGGATGGTAGCATAGCGATATTAGTTTCTATAAAATTCAAGTTACCAACAAAATACTTACTGAACATCTGAACACATATCAAGGTGAAAGCGAAGAAAAGTAATAACTTCATCTTGACGATTCGTAAACAGTCAGTTATCAACTCAAGTCTCTGTAATCGATGATGATAAAAAAAAATTAGAAATCCTAAGAACAATTCGCGCAAGGGCATGTTTACACGGGAAATATTACATCAAAATCCATTTGCATTTGTGAAATTACAGACCAATAACTGTCCTTCCTTTGTGTTCAAAGATTCTAGAACGTTGTGTCCACTCCCAGCTAATAAGTCATCTCGAAAGTCACAAACTCCTATCAAAAAATCAACCATATTCAGCCATATTCATTGATTTCAGCAAGGCTTTCGACACTTTAAGTCATAGCCAAATTATTTCAAACTTATCAAACTATGGAATTCACGACACAGAGAAAGAGTTTTTCATCAACTACTTATTCAACAGGAAGCAATTTGTAAATTTCCAAAATACAATGTCTCAAATGGAAACTGTCACAAGTGGTGTCCCTCAAGGATCGATACTGGGGCCGCTTTTGTTTTTGCTGAGCTTTGATAATGTTTCCGATGTTACAACTGAGTGTGAAATCCTGATGTACGCAGACGATACCGTAATCTATATGTCTTCGAAAAGCCACGATGAGTTAGAACAAAAACTATCAGCTGATTTTGCACGAGTAGCTGATTGGATGTAACAGAATGAGTTTATTATGAATATGAAATCTGGTAAGACTGAATGCATGACATTTGGGACTTCTCATAAAGTGAAAAAGACGATTGATCTCAACATTACGTATAGAAGTAAATCAGTGAATTGCACCACCAAATACAAGTACCTTAGTTTGAATCTTGATCAGACGTTAAGTTTAACTGATCACTCCGTTGCTACTTACAAGAAAGCGTGTAGTCGTCTGTACCTGCTCCAACGAATTCGTCCACAGCTAACGGTGAAAGCTGCAGTAGCGATTTATCAAACTATGTTGTTACCATTGTTTACCTATTGTTCGATCATCACATCACAGACGAGCAATACTCACAAGAAAAAGATACATTCCTTTGAAGAAAGAGCCCAAAAGATCGTCAGGCAAGCAACTTTACCAAAGCTTGACGAAGTAGTGAAGAAAAAAGTGTGCGTAAACGTATTTAAATGTTTGAATGGCGATACTTGTGAGAGTTTTCACGACTACTTCGAAATAATGAGAAACAATACTCGAAATAATGGACAGTTACTTAGAATTCCAAAAATAAGACTTAAATCTACAAAAAAGACCTTTTTCTTTCACGGGGCGAAAACCTTCAATGAACTGCCTATTAAGACCAGAAGTGCCCCAAATCTTAAAGAGTTTTTAACAAATTTCTGATTTTAATATTTTTATTGTATTATTTTTAATTGTATATCAACAAATACATTTTTAACATTGAACAAACAGGACAAAGTGGTAGAACAGAATTTGTATACCGTAAACCTCCGAATATAAGCCCACCCGTCTATAAGCCCACCCGTGTGTAAGCCCATCATTTTACTCATTACTAACGATTTCCATGTATAAGCCCACCCGTGTATAAGCCCACCCGTGTAGTATAAGCCCATAATATTGGAAGGGAAAATTTCATGGTTGTTTTTCTTTTACTAAAAAACTTTTTTTTTTGCAAAAACATACAAGTACAAGCTATTTCTTCAGTTCTTTACGAATTATTTGGTCCATATAAGAAATAAACACAAGGGAGCTCAATAAGAGAAGAATTTGAAAAACATCTTGACGATAATCTCGAACGTTGTGTAGAAGGAAAGATTGGTGCTTCAGAAAGACGAGTGCTTACAACCAAGTGGGTTGCAAATGCTTGGGAAAAAGTGACAGAAAGCAAAGAGTGCGTAATTCGATCACTTGTTAAGTGTGGATTAACTAATAATTTAGATGGGACAGAAGATAAACAAATTAACATCCGAGGTATAGACGACTATACAATGCCTCAACCAGAGGAGGAATTCCACCTTGAAACATCAAGCGAGGAAGAAGATGATGGTACCGGAGACAATGTAGAGACAGTGACGTCGAGCGAAAGTGAAGATAATGGTTATAGCGAAAGTGAAGATAGTGAAGAAAATGGCGATGAGTGAAAAGTTTTTATTACGTAAAATATATGCATAGATATTTAATATGTTGCTATTGTTTTCCATGTATAAGCCCACCCGTGTATAAGCCCGCCCCCGTGTATAAGCCCACCCAAAAAAAGCTTACGAACTTGTATAAGCCCAGGGCTTATATTCGGAGGTTTACGGGATATCTTGTATATATCTTATTTTGAACTTTTTATCCTGTATAAATATTCGTAATAAATAAATAAATAAATAAAATTAAATTAAATTTGTCGTCACTATTAATACGGCGAATTCAATTACCTGGAATAAGTTTTTCAATTCAAAAACAACGCAGCTAAAAGTTTTGTGCAATCATCTTGGGAAATAATTGAAGTCGATACTTTCTTCCCAATGTAAAACGTGCCTTGCCTAGCAATAATATCATAGATATTAATTCCAGATGGCTAACGCTCAATTAACGAATAACTTTCAGTTTTTCGCAAGTAATTAGAGAGGCAAATAATTAGCTAATCAACCAAAAGAAAGAGTTAGCCTATAAAGTTCTTATCATACCTAACAATATTTGGTTTGATAGAATTTTATCATAATATGAGTATATATTATTTTAACGTTTGCAAATTTTAGATTTTGATTCACGTTTGTTGTATTTATGGAAAACAAAAATTTGTACATTGAACCCAAAATATCTCAATAATCTTATATGTAACAGCAAATATGTGTCACGTGTGTACTCTCGATTACTCAAATACTCATACGGATTTACTCATTATAAAACAGACTTATCGAGGAGAAGAAAATAAACTTCGAGCAAGAAGATGGAAAATTATCGTTGATGATAGAATTATTTTTTCAAGGTCTTGTTTTAGAGTTGTTGGTTGCTATTAGAGACAAAATATTAATATGAAACATTACTGACCTCTTCTCGGAACATCTATGTACTAACATATCAATGGGAAAATCTGTCATTATAAAGATATACCTGGATATATCTACCACACTCTTGTTTCGACATTCACGTAATCTAACTTTTTGTTGCAATTTTTATCTTCATTTTTGTGATGTCTGTTATTTTTATTTTTCAAAATGTAAAAGAAAATCCATTTGCTTTCTGACGATGACAGAAAAACATTTCCTAGAGAATAAGATTTTTTAATTACTGGCATGACTTCAAGTGAATGCTCTACAACTTTTGTGTCTACTTTACATATTTGCACACCGTAGCTGGAAAAATCTTTTTTCCCTAAATTTATTAATGGGAGAAAACCATGACTTCTATCATAGCTTAAGCAATACTCTAAGCTTTGCTATTACCCAAGCCTTTTGCTTATCTTTTGTTTTTCTTGAAAATAGATTTTGTAAAAGTTTAAAAAGAGAAGCCTTTTCAACATGGGCCTTGTATAAGGCAAGGCATTGTCAAGGGAGAAAATGAAATAAGTTCAAACATTTGACGCTGTATGTGGAAACAATTTGTTTTCAAATTTGTTTGTCTCTTCTTAATTTTCATTAACTTACTTTTTTACTGTTTCTAAAACTTAAACAAGAGGCCAAGAGGCCTGAAGGTCAGCGCTTTCGCCAAAGTTGAAAAATGGAAAACCACGTTTTTGTTCCAGGAAGGTCAAAATAGGAATTCATGAGCGATAACTGTAATAGTGAAGTAATAGTAGGAATAAGACATTCAATGATAAAACCAAACAGGTCTGGTCTCAAAATTGTGTCCAAATTGTGCAACAAAACTTTAATTCAATAAAATGTTTATCTAGAAATTAAAGATACAAACACTTATCAATTGATTTTCATCTATGCTATCTAAGGACATCATTACAAATGAAACAAATACGATTGTCTTTGAAGTGAATTGAATAAAATCGGATGGCGAATAAATGCAGGATTGCATTAAAATCAAAAGAAGTTACCAATTCCTTAAAAAAGCTTAAGGGGATTTTTTTGTGTGGATTAATTTTTGCGACTTTTGCGACTTTTGCCCAAAAGCGCAAAAATAAATCCACACAATATATACATCAAGACATATGAACGATTGGCAAAAAATAATCCACGCAAAATTTGATGATTTTATTTGCTCATTTTTTGGCTCAGTGTCTATTAACACTTATCAAGCACCCATTGGTTTTGCAATGTGGCAGGCATGGAAATGGTGATTTTCGCTGCTACCTCTAAGCTATATTATAAAATACACACATTGCACTTTGTGCACATTCGCAAAATCAAATCTAAACATTTTCCTTGAGAAGCTCTGACTCGGAAAAATTAATCCACGCAAAACGTTTTCAAACCTTGGTTTGCAAAAGTTAGTCAACGCAAAAAAAATCCCCTAAAGGTACTTCGCAAAATTTCACGCAGACCTTTATTCTAATGATTACAATGAGTTCAAAAGCAAGCTTCTCACACACATTACAAAGATGAATTCTGCAAAGGAATGACTAAAAATAACTGATAATGTTAAAAACTACCATGAGCTTATGAATGGTAATGCACCATTCATACATTTTTGCCTTTCTTCACCGAAAATAAAAAAGGCATGCAATAGAACTGCCGATTATTTAAGATTAAGAAAACAAAACAGACTGCTGGTCCTGCAGAGACACAGTAAAAAACAATTTACGATACAAAAAATACATAAGTGAAGAAATTAAAAAAAAAAATGACAAGACTATAAACAAGTGAAGAGACTTATAATGATTCCACATAGGTAATTTGTTCATTTGTTCAATGTTGATAAAAGACAACGTTCATGTCGAAAGTGATGATGTAGAGTTAACAAACGTATATTATATTTTGTTCTTTTGCTTGATAATTACTACATTACTACATTACAACAAACACAGAATATCATTGTTAGAGTCATTTTGGATTAGTGCACTACGCACTTTCACCACAGGTAACTACCTTAAGGGAAGAAATTTTCGCGGGAAGAAATTTTCGCGGAAGAAATTTTCGCGGAATTTAATTTCGCGATTTTTGCCCCTAACCGCCAAATTAAATTCCGCGAAACACGTCAAAAATGCTCAATCGCAAAATTAAATTCCGCGAAAATTCGATTTTTGTTTTATATGTTAAATAATAAAAGAAAAAACGATTCACAACGCAAAAAAGGAGGCATTTTTTCTGTTAAGTATTTGTTTGAAAATCGAAAACCGCGAAATTTAATTCCGCGAAACATGTTAAAATTGGTCAATCGCGAAATTAAATTCCGCGAAAATTTCTTCCCGCGAAAATTTCTTCCCTTTAAATGCTTTATAAACTTCAAAATAATGTCTGTTAATTTTTGTGGATGACCAGATAATATAGATTTCTATCTACATACACATTTTATTTTTGTGTGCATAAATTTTTATTTTAGACAGGATAAAGTGATATTGAAAACTTGCCTATATTGATGGACACATTTGTATGAATACATAAAAAATAACATATACATATCCGATGTAATATCAGGTCCTTTTTTGGAGGCAGCAGAGCCCTCTCTATCTCCAGGTCTGACCAATATATAGCACAAAACACAAAATCAGCCCTAGCTAGCTGAACAGTATAATAATAATAGGTTCAATTATATTATACGGTGATAATATTACGAATTTCTTTACTTCTCTGGTGTAAAATGACCCTTTCCTTTAGCTTTTATTTCCAAAATGATATCTGTGTGTTGGGCAAACCGTAAAACACATGTTTTAATTTGAGGCCGCACTCACCCTGATAAAATAACTGTAATTATAAATTATCTGAAAAATCTGAAATAAGCCACGATTAACAAATAGCCTCTATTCTACCCTTATATTTAAGTGCTATCAGCCTTTAATGAGGACTCCAGGCTAGCACTGTGGACATGGGACGGAAAAACGCTAATGAAAGATCAGCTGCTTAACGCGCTGACCAATAAGAACACAATCTTGGCTTTGTCAGAATGAAATATCTATTATTTCTGCCTGAATTTTTCGTGTTTATACATTGCATCTGAATAATCATTGAAAATAACTTGTGTTTTTCTTTTAAACGTTTGAAATTTTTAAAAATGTTTTTTGGGCATTTTGGGCATTTGATTGCTTACTGGATATGAAATAATGATCATATCCTTATGATGGCTCCATGCATGATTTAGTTTATAAACATTTTTCTTTTCTTGTATTTCTTTTCGAAATATTTTTCTTTTCGATTCATTCAACTATATGATTTCCAATATGGTCATGGCTGGTTTCATTGTGTGCATCATGAAGAAAGAAGAACACTGATTCAATCTGAGATAAAACATTGTTTGGCAAATTGAACTGTTGTTGTTATCTTGTCTCTTCCCGTCCCCACACTGCTGCATTCTTATAGGAAGGAACAGAATTTTAAAAATCGAAGTTCAATGCTTGTGTAAAATATTATTTCTGTTTTCACATTGAATCATATGTCACAAGATACATGTGTCAGGTGTATTTCTATTATTAAAAGCCATGTGTTTCTATTATTTTATTTTCTCACTTCACGCTTCAGTAAACGATGTTCAAGCGATCGCGATTTTCGCGCCATATTTGTTTTGATTTTGATTGCTTTGATCACGTGAGAATAATATTTACATTTAAGCCGGCCAATGCCTCTTTAATTAGCATAAGTAAATAAACTTTGATTGACGCATATTTCCTCCGAGCCGTTTTGATTGGTTGAAGAAATCCGAAAACATCAATATTTGTATTGAAAGCGATTAGGTCGACAGAAAAGGGACAAAAGAATAATTGTTTCACTTGAATTGGATTAAAAAATCACCGAAAATGAATGTCTATCTTTTATATACAGTGTGTTTCATAATGTTGGAAACGGAAATTTTAAAGCTGTTTTTTTAAATGAATATACCGAATTTCAAAATAATTTTTACATTGATGGAAAGCCATTTTCAAGTTCTTTCGGCTAGTATATTTTTGTGAAAAATGAAAAAGTGGTTTTTGAAAAAATAAGGAAAATGTCTTGGGAAAATGTAATTAAATGTTTAATGGTCGATTAACACGTACAGTGTGTATCAAAGTGTCTTATCCACCAACTTTCAAGGCGTATATCCCATTACATGTCTGATCAAATACTGGGAATTTTATATCACAAGAAAGAGCTTTTCATGCTCTATCCATTAATATAAAATGTTTGCCAAAATATTTGTTCTTCAAAAAGATATTGAAGAAAAACTGAACGATTTGGCTCATTAAATTCTTAAAAGTCAATTAACCCATTTTACAATGAAGGTCATTTGTAAACATAATTAAGCATAATTGAAACAAAAACGTTCGTTCGCAGATAATTCATGATTGATTTTTAAGATTGAATGGATGATTCAACTTTTAAACTAGCCCAGCTTGATCACATCATTCTGAATGATTCAGATTCAGACAGAAATTTTTTCAACCAAAAAGATCATGAAACTGAGGTTTTGGCCTCTTTAATCTTTCGAAATTGCTAAAAACTTCAACTTCCTCGAGTTTTTTTAAACTGAACAGTATTAAATCGTTTTTACTTGGATGTTCCAATGCGAATTCGTAAGGCGGGGAATGCTTTTGGCTGCCTCAGAAAATCGATATTTAGCTCTTGTAGTATTGATTACAGCACGAAAGGCAAAGTTTATTGTTCCTTTATCTTACCAATACTGTTGTATGGTGCAGAATGTTGGTGTCTTACGGAAAGTTTGCTGAGATTGCTGTCGAATTTCCACAACCAATGTTTAAGAGTTTTGTGTCACACAAACCGTTTTCTTGCCTGGCAGAACCGATTATCAATATCAGATTTATACGAAAAACTATCTTTGAAGTCAATCAATACATATGTAACCAAAAAACAATTGCAATGGGTTGGCCATGTGGTGCGAATGTCTTGGAATAGGTTACCAAGAAAAATGTTAACTTGTTGGGTCAGATCTAAAAGGCCCAAAGGATGCCCAAAATTTATGTATGGAAGATCTGTTAAAAAGTTGCTTAAGAAAGCTGGTATTGATGAATTAGATTGGTATGAGACTGCCTCTGATAGGTCGACATGGCGTGGAATGATTAACAATATTTGTTTACCTTAGTATTTCCTAGCGTATTTTTTTATTTTTATACCTGATAATTTATTTACTCATGTGCAGTGATCCCTAGCCTAGGTTAGGGTCTATCCCCATTATGGGAAGGTGTATGTCTGTCTGTCTGTCTGCGCCGTAATGATAACGTATTGCGATGTATAGGTTTCCAGTGAAATACAATACGTCTCAGAAAAACATTTGCGCCAAGCAAAGTTCATTAGTTCATCAGTTCACCAGCTACTTTGTGAACTAGGCAAAGATTTGTTTGAAGTGGATTTTGTAACAGTGCATTAAGAGTTCTGCTATTTGTGTCAAAGACATTGGAGCATTAACTTAACATCATATTCTATATATTGATAACATTTTCAATTACTCGTTCATAAAGATTACACGTTCCACTATTCGATCCTGATCCAGTCAGTGATCTACAAAAACAACAACAAGTACAACAGAAAAGCACAACAACAAATGCTTTCTGAAAACAAAGTATGACTATTAACAGTGTTTCGTCAAGGAAGGATTCCAAACTTCTTGATTGCTATCGTTTATAATGACATAATAGATAATAATCAAATTCATACTGAAGAAATGGCATTTCATTATAGTAATGCCGTTCGGTATATCATATTGGTCCGTGGCTAATATATCAGAAACGTAACTGGTGTAAGTAAACTTGGAGAAGATAATTTTAAATAAAACTTGGTAATGTAAATAGCCATTAGTTGCAATGATCCCTTTGAAAATCTCCAGGAATTTTTACGTGTTAAATTGCTTTTTATTCCAGCAGTAATAGCGGACATGTTCAATAACCCAACGGATACATACAAATCAAAAATACAAAGAAATTAAGTTGAAATGAATAAATATTAAACATAAAGCTTCCAATTCCCGTTTGCATCAGTTCTCTACAGACGAAAACAAAATCTAAATTGAAACAAGAAAATTAATTAATCTATATATTAATAGCCGATTCTCTGTCTGTCTGTCTGTTTGTTTGTTTGTTTGTAAGTCACGCAAAATGGTAGATTGAGTTGTGAGCGAAATTATTTCTTTTTTTGTGTGCGACGTGAGTTCGAAACAAATACATTGCAACCCCAATCGAATATGACTTTTTTTGGCTGGTGAACCAATAGAGATAACGTTTTGTTTTTATTATTATTGTTAGTATATTCCAAGGACCACCGTTGACTTGGCTTTGAAAACAATACATCAACTAAATACAAAGAAACTAACTGATTAAACATTTTGGACAAGAAGCAGCAGTGGCAGAACGTGGCAGCATGTGCGGTTTGTCAGTGTATCCTAACGCTTGCCTGACTGTCTGAGACGGGTGAACTTTTTTTCGAGCAATCAAAATGTTTAAAAACCGATAGGTAAAAAAAGCGTATCATGAAACAAAATATGTTTTTGCTTTTGTCTTAATAGTTGTCTTAATTTCTTTTAATCGATTTCTTTTAATCTATTTTAATCTGATCGAACGTTTTTTATTCACTTCATTCATTTACCACATGCATTTTTCTCTCCTCCCGTGTGATCTTTTTAAGAAGAGAAACCATTTCCCCATTAAGTTTGATAGCACCCATGTTAGAGCGCGTAACTTTTTAAAACAAAAGCTAATAAAAAGTTGAAGTTTCTCTCTCTACTTTTGAGTGTATTGTTACACTGATAAAATATTGGTTTTACCAGAGGTTGTGACTTCGAATCTGCTTCTGGTTGAATACAAGTTGTACGAGCCGTTTATAAGGAAATTTGACGTTTATTGATACAGTGATACAGAGCAGGTGGACATGGGCGGCGAGCGACGCCGCCTTGGCGGCTAGTCTATATATTAATAGCCGATTCTCCGTCTGTTTGTTTGTTTGTTTGTGCGTTTGTTTGTTTGTAAGTCACGCAAAATGGTAGATTGAGTTGTGAGCGAAATTATTTCTTTTTTTTTGTGTGCGACGTGAGTTCGAATCAAATACATTGCAACCCCAATCGCACGTGACTTTTTGAACGTGGCTGATGAACTAATAGGAATAACTTTTTGTTTTTATCATTATTGTTAGTTTTATATTCCACGTTGACTTGGCTTTGAAAACAGTACATCAACTAAATACAAAGAAACTAACTGATTAAACATTTTGGACAAAAAGCAGCAGTGGCAGAACGTGGCAGCATGTGCGGTTTGCAACTAACTCTTGCCTGACTGTCTGAGACGGGTGAACTTTTTTTTTGAGCAATCAAAATGTTTAAAAATGTTTAAAAACCGATAGGTAAAAAATCATAATGTGCTTTTTTTTTGCTTTTCTTTTAATAATTTAATATCTTCTTTTAATTGTTTCTGATCGAACGTTTTTTTATTCTATTTATTCATTTAGCACGTGCCTTTTTTCTCTCCTCCCGTGTGAACTTTTTAAGAAGAGAAACCATTTTTCCCCTGTTTGATAGCACCCATGTTAGAGCGCCTAACTTTTTTAAAACAAAAGCTAATAAAAAGTTGAAGTTTTCTCTCTCTACGTTTTGAGTGTATTGTTACACTGATAAAAGATTGGTTTTACCAGAGGTTGTGACTTCGAATCTGCTTCTGGTTGAGCACAAGTTGTACGAGCCGTTTATAAGGAAATTTGACGTTTATTGATACAGTGATACAGAGCAGGTGGACATGGGCGGCGAGCGACGCCGCCTTGGCGGCTAGTTCTATATTAATAGTAAGTGGAAAAGTAACACTAACCGAAAAAACTATTTACAGTTTAGAGAAAATGTCAATTCATTAGCAGTTATGTGATCAACAAGATACATTCAAAATGCCAAAAAATAAATTTGATCATAGATTGATGCCTGAAATGTATCTTGCCGATTTTTGAACTTTCATGTCATTAATTTCCCAAGTATCCAAGAAGATAATATTATATATGCCGCCTCAGTTTCTGGTCCACAAAAAGGATTAATTTTGAAATACTAACTTCCAGAACTCAAAATAGATTTAGAAATTGATATTGTTGCCTTGATAAACTTAATACAGCGTTGAAATTTAGTACTCGACTCGATTGTGTAGTTTACCATCGATCATTCATCAAACTTGCTCTACAATCCTGGACATAAATTGTGGCAGTATTGATGTTTTTCATGAAGAATTCAAACACCCCTTCCCCCAGCATCAATGTACTGATTTGTGTCGAGCTAGGGGCCCCAACAAACATTGATGACATTGATGGTGGGGGAAGGGGGCCTCATGATGTGAATTTCATGCTTACTGCCACAATATTTTGTCCGGGATTGTAGTTAGAGGTGTTTGCAAGCTAGTTAGTGTAAATCTGTTCAAAGGGTTGCTTAGTAAATTCATTTGCACAGAACAAATAGAGGATGTCACTTACTTTTAACCATAGCAGCAATGAAGACCTAATCGGCAGCAAAGGGCTAAAAATTGTAAAAAAGAACAGGTATTATGAAACCATATTTATTAGAACAGCCTTAAAACGACATGTATTTGGAATACATATTGGAGGGAAGTGATTTTTTGCTTTCTACAAGGAACTGTTTACATACGCGGATATCTTTTATATGGGTCTGCTTTTCTGTGTGCCAACATATCCTCAATAAATTTCTGGAAAATTTCTATGGAACATTGCAGGATGATTACTGATTCTGTGTTGCATCGATCGAAACGTTTTGTTCAACATTACGTTAGGTGAGAATTGAAGCTTATTATCTCCAAGCAAATACGGCTTATTCTATGTACAGGTTAATACGGTGTTATTGCTTTGTCCTAAAACCGCTGTTAGGATTACCCGGTAAATAGTTGATAATATTGTCTGCAGCTGTGATGTTTTTCTGCACTTGGGATGGCGCGGATACTATCAAATGTGAATCAAAAAAATCTGAAATTTTATATGCCGTGTGATCGTATTTGTATTATAGCGAATACAAATGCAATCACACCGCATTAAAAACTTCAGTCAAATTGATGCATTGCTTAATTACAAATCTGCTCCGTATTTTTCCATCTAAACAGTTGTTTATCGCAAAAACCATGTCTTTTACAAAGAAAAATTTACCGATCCTTTTAAATGGGCTAAACTAACCCAAAGTAAAAAAAAACAAACAAACAGAAATTCTACCAAAGACTCTCCAGAAATCCCGTTTGCGATAGTTTTGAAAGCTGACAGATTGATTGTTAGAGGGAAAAAAAACAAGTTTGGTACCATTTTGTGCAATTTATATTTTTAAACCCCTTATTTATAGATTGTTACATTTTTAGGGTTACGGTTAGCTAGT
The DNA here is from genome assembly GCA_027922465.2 of Turritopsis dohrnii. Classification (NCBI taxonomy): domain Eukaryota; kingdom Metazoa; phylum Cnidaria; class Hydrozoa; order Anthoathecata; family Oceaniidae; genus Turritopsis; species Turritopsis dohrnii. The sequence goes on along the minus strand of BQMF02000678.1, from coordinate 57,823 downwards.
TTTATGTCAATTGGTTATTTGAGTATGGTCTTTTTGTGTGTCCTCATGTGACTTGTTATATTTACATGACATAACTTCTGGGATTCCATTTAAACCACAGAATTGAATGCACTTTTAAGACTTTATCAGCAAGTTATGTTTGATAAATTTATCGTGACTAATATAATCTTTCCTATCATTGGAAATTGGGTTTTGGAGTGTGCAAGCAACTCCAAAGGATATATACAGAAGCAACAATAAGGAAAAAATGATGTTACCTAACCCTAACCCTGAGGTTGAAATATTTTTTAGTCAGTTAAGTGTAAATTTGCAAGAAAACGACGTTAAAAGAATTTTACCAAATATCACTTGCGTCTTGTGGAGATAGTACAAAATAATTCTCACGTAACAATAGACCTTTCCCGAATTTCTGTTTAAACACCGTGTTATAGCCTAGCCAGTAAGTTTAGCCTCTTTTTCAAACTCTTAATTACTTCTGATTATTCCACTGGGAAACTGAAAGAACGTGAGAAATTAGACTTACTGAGAACATTATGAAATTAGAAAAACAATAAAAACATAGAATCGAGGCTCAACTTGATAGCAAGGCATTAACACGATGTTTAAACAGAAATTCGAGACAAGCCTATTAGCAATTTTAATAATTTAGTAGATAAACAAACAAACCATATCTTACCGTTTTCCTCGTATTTGCTATTAGCGCAGGAAACATCTAAAGATAACCAAATAAGCTTATTATATTTTTTCCCCAAAATTAAAAGTTCTCACATTTTAGACACTTTCAACACATGGAAACATCCACGATGTCGTCAAGGCTTTCATGTCTACAAGTCAACATTGAAAATGAAATTAAAAAGCATATCTAGAAACTACAATTCAATTGGAATATAAGCACAGCAATAGCACCAACGAGATCAGTTTTAAAAAGCTCGAGTTACTACCAAACACTTGACTTACTGAAAATCTGAACACATAACAAAGTGAATGCGAAGAAAAGCAAAAACTTCATCTTGACGATTGGAAAACGCAGAGTTCCTCGCCCAGATCACTGTGATCAAATATGATGAAAAATTTGATATGGCTTTTATTAATGAAAAACCCGAATGTATTGGCGTAAGGGCATGTTTACACGGGAAATGTCATCTCAAAGTCTACATCTATGTGCTACTCTTGGTAGCAAATAACAGAACAGCATTTGTGAAATATGCTATGTAACCGGACTTCTCCTTCACTTCACTGAATTGAAGAACTTCAGAAGACTTCACTGTACTTGGCATTTGTAAAATCGTATTAGGAAATGGATAAAGTTGATCATTTGCTTCAAATGTAAATGGTGCCTTTGTGCTTTGTTTTCGTGATGTATCACAACAGTGAGAACATTATAGATTAGCACTCAAGCTGGCCAACGGTCGATTAACGAAATACATTCACTTTCTCACAACTAATTAAAGTGACAACACATCTGCGGTTGTGATGACATCATTGAATTTCTAGCATTTTTATAACTTGTTGATAATGATTTTTTCAAAGGGACGCAAGGTTTATTCGATTCGGTCGTAAAATCAAAGGAGTATTCAAGGCCAGCCAAAAAAAGTGGAGGAATCCAATGTTACGATATTTCTTTTCAGTATTAATTGACAATTAGGTTACTTGCATTTTTTACTTTAACTGGCTAAACTCTCCTTCACAAATTTTGACTGACTTCCAGCTACGCCTCTGAAAATTTATACAAAGTAGATGCAAATTTCAAGTGCAGTTTTAAAAATATTTTGCATGCAACACTATTGATGATAATACTAATCTCAGATTGTGACATACTGTAAATGATCATGGAAGCTCCTACCAAAGGAGCGCCCATTTCCGAATTAACGCCCTCACCCGAAAAATGATTTGCAGTAGGAAAAGACAACCTAAGATTTAGAACATATAGTAAATCAATATTTGTTATTGATCCGGATGTAGAAAAGGATAGAATACGTTCGAGCTTTACTGCAGACCCCTTTTCTTCTGCCAATTATGGGAGTTACTTGAAAGTAAAATTGTTTTACAGCGTATGAAACAAAGGTAACAGCTTGTTGTATTAGTCACACAGACCCAATTTGAAGGAAAACTCCGAACCAGGTGGGATTTGAACCCACGACCTGGGAATTCTAGTCCTATCAATCTACCATCTGAGTTCATGGTGTTCAATTCTCATTATCGATATGTAACTAATGTTGCAGAGAAATCCATCGTTACTGTGATTCGTGTTGGAATCCACCATGGACGTATAAAAAGAGAAGGACTTACAACTTTTATAAATCTATTCAAACAAGCTCGTCTCGCTTTATTGAAATTTTGACAAAAGCAGTTTTGAAACTCCCTCAAGTGCTGTTAAAAATACATGTTTCCATTGGCTTCCACACTAGCAGCCTTTTGTTATAAACACGAAAACTGTTGAAAAACACCAAAACTAAAAGTATAAAGCTTCAGACTTGAAACTTTCAGAAAAGATAGATAAACTATCTCTCTGTTTTGTGTAGCTTAGGCATTTTTGAGGCGCAAATATTAACTTCATAACATGCAGAGACGCTGTGCCATGATTTTCTTCTATTTTCACTTGTAACATCTTCTAGCAAACTCACAGACATTTTAAAAACGATTAAATATCGTCGTCTGTGGCTTTGAACAATGAATAAAAGTGTTTTGAAAGCTGATGAGTCTTAATTCCTCTGATATTTCAGTTTTCCGCGTTGGATTGGCACGTAAATAATCGTTCGTCTCAACAAAAATCCAGTGAAATGCGAGGCGCGCTTTGGTATGAAAGGGATGCCGACACAATGGATTTTAACAATAGAATTGAATAGCTATTGAAATGAGTTGTGAGTCCTTCTCTTTTTATACGTCCATGAATCCACCAACTACTACGATCACGAGATCACGAGTATGATAGGAAGGTAACAAGTATGTCTTTTGATTTTTAGTAAGCCAAGTATTTGTAATAACTTGAGTTTTTTTCGAAACTGATATCGTTTATAAAATCTTAATGGCTACATTCTTATGGCTTTGTCATTTTCATTTTGGTATTTACTTGTATACCTGAACTGTCATATATGTATGTCTTTCATGCGTTGAAAGTGTCTGAAAATATTGAAGTATCGGGATTTCGAATTGCGGAAAGTAAAGCATAGCATTTTTTTTGTTTTCCTTTAGGTGTTACTTCCGCTGATAGGAACTCAGAAGAAAACGTTAAGATGTGGCTTGTTCTTCTATGTACTAAATTATTAAAATTATCAGTGTTAATCAAAACGTTTTCATCGACCTAATACAGAGTCACCGTATTGTGTTCCATAGAAACTTTCCAGAGATTTATTGAGGATGTGATGGCACGCCCAATTGCAGACTAATATAAAAGAAGTCCCCGTAAGTAAACTGTTGTAGAAGGCAAAAATTCATTCCTTCCAATATGTTTTACAAAAACATGTTGTTTCAAGGCTGTTCTAATAGATATGGTTTCATAATGCGTGTTCATTTTTATGTTATTTAGATATTTGCTGTCGATTACGCCTTCTTTGTTGCTTCTTTGGTTAGAAAGTAGTAAGTTATAATATCTATTTACTGCATGATGTAGGTGAGTTTGTCAACCAAAATCTTGATCACGAAGAGATTTACACTAACTACCTAACAAGCGCCTCCTTAGAGCAAGTTTGATGAATGATCGATGGTCAACGATATAATCGGATCTTTCGATAACTTAAGTAGTTTCTCTGTATTTTGTTTATCAACACAACAATATGAATTTACTAAATTTTTATTATGACTGATAGTATTTCAAACTTAATTCCTTTTGCCGAGCAGAAACAGAATATAACTTTCTTGGAAACTTGTGAAATTAATGACATGTAAAAGGTTGAAAAACATTTCAGGCATCAGTCAATAACCAAATTTATTTTTTGGCATTTTGAAAAGAATCTTGTTGATCACAATATTGCTAATGAATTGTTATTTTCTCAGAACTGTGAAATAAGTTTCCAGTTAACATTGCTTTTTCAATTACTGTTAACTGTTAACATAGGATCAACTTACTTCATTATTTTAATCTAGACTTTGTTTACGTCTGTGGAAACTGGATACAAATGGGAACTGCAGGATTATATTTAACGTTTTATTCATTTCAACTTAATATCCATTGGGTTATTGAACGTGTCCACTATGAGTGCTGGAATTAAAAGCAATTTAAAACGCAAGAATTCGTGAAGATTTTCAAAAATCTTATCTTATCTTATCTAATCTTATATTATATTATATAAGTATCTATTATGTAAGTATTATACTTACAACAGTGTCATTTCTGATATATTAACGATATATAACGACATTCGACAACGGCATTACTATAAAGAAATGCCGTTTCTTCAGTATGAATTTGATTATTATCTATTATGTCATTATAAACGAAAGCAATCAAGAAGTTTGGAATCCTTCCTTGTTGAAACACTGTCAATAGTCATATTTTGTTTTCAGAAAGCATTGTTGTTGTGCTTCTCTGGTTTTTGTTACACATGTTGTTGTTTTTGTCATAGTTTATAGAAAATATGGTTTGGAAAGCGGCATGATAGTCAATCAAATTAGCGGTAAACTTCAAAGAAAATCCTAATGACTCTACTCGATGTTGAAATACAATAGATGTGCACTATCAGCTTTTGAATTTCAACGTCATATCTTTTGTCAAGTTACAGACCCTCCTGGGAGATTTCAGTAAAAACAAAGAATTTCAAAGGAGTTAATGTAGCGTGATGGTGCACATTCGTAACAAAAACATAGAACAATTGCTTCCAAACCATCTCTCTCTATAAACTTTGTTTTTGTAGATCACTGCCTGGATTAGGATCGATGATAATGGGTAATCTTTATAAATGAGTAATTGAAAACTTAAACAATTTATAAAGGACGATTTAATTAATGCTCCAATGTCTTTGACACCAGATCTGTTGATACGCTTTTACAAAATTTTCTCTAAATATCCATTTGCCTAGTTATTAACTTTTGCGCCGTTTAAACGTTTCTATTCCTCAAGTGAAAATTAGGTAGTTAATCAATTGAACTACTCATAGCATTGCCCTAAATTGAAAGAAGCTCATTGAACATTCAACCAATACATGCGGATTGACATGGTATTTTTAAGCACTATATCTATAACACAACTACGCGCAGTTCACCCAAGTACGACATGTCAATATAAATATGGAATCTGCAGACGAAATCAGCGTGACCGCAAGTGATTTCAACAACACCCGCAGATACGAAGGCGAAAAAACGAAAATGTTATCAGAAAAAGGTCTCCTAATAAATGACAGTAAAACCGAACGTTTCGTCATCAACAAAAAGAATGATGCGTGGAAAAAATGCAAGCTGTTAGGATCTCTCCTCGACACTGAAGAAGAAATCAAGAGAAGAAAGTCGTTAGCAATCAATGCTGCTTATAACCTCGAACATTTCTTCAAAAACAAAAGTCTAACCACGTCAACGAAAATGAAAGTAATTGACACCTATGTAGAACCGATGTTCATGTATAATTCCGAAACTTGGTCTCTGACAAAATCCCAAGAAAATTCAATAGACGCTTTTCAACGAAAAATTATCCGAAAGTACAATTTCGACATCAAATGGCCAAAAACCATCAGCAATGAAGTATATCAAAAAGCAATACGATTAGTATAAGGAAAGTTATCTTTACATTGCATTTTGATCGTTTCAAATGTTTTGATTGTTCGCAAGATCAAGAAACAAAAGACAACAACGAAAGTTCATTAAGATTTATTAATGTTTTTAGGGTAAGTACGCTTTAGAACTTTTTTGTTTGTTTGTTTTGTTTTTCTTATAGTATTAATAGGGTTTCTGCGTCATTACTTTTCAAATAATACGCGATTGAAGAAATGAATATCATGGTTTTTTATCATGACGGTCTGGGTTCGTAAAAAAGATCGCAATTGTTTACAATTCACATTTTGACACTTTTACGACTTTCGCGTTTGGCTTTTATTTACATTTGGGTGTGGATTCCATGAACAGTTACAGTGATTTGAATCTTTTTGTTGTTTACCTGTACGCACAATTTATTTTTACTACTGCATATATCGTATCGTGAAAGATTAATTATGAATATTTTGATGTGTTTCAGATCTTCCGATAAAAAGTTTTTCTGTTCATAATTCCATAATAGTAAAAATGCTTTAGCCGGAATACCTAGAGATTTTTAATTGAAAGAGTGAAGAGTGTTTTTTTGTTATATTTTTTAGAGTTCAGCAATACAGTTAGAACTTCCAAATTCGATCTCTCTAATTTTATGGATCGAATTTGATGGTACCTGCACCTTCTGTTTCTTTTTCTTAAGGTTAGGGTTTAGGGAATCAGAGAGAGTTTACAGTACTTACAACACTGATGCACTTTCTGTTCGTTATTATGTGATTTAATTTTTCATCACCATTTTTTCAGAATTAATGTCAGAAACCTGTAAAATTGTTTTACACGGGATACTAGTGTAGATTTATTTACGGAAAAACCTATGAATGAATGAATGAATCTTATTTTGTACGACGTCAGTGTGAAACCATTTTATTGAGACCCTAATTTTTTTTTTTTTTAGTAACGTATACAAACTTGTATAAATAAAATCATTACAACTGTTTTCTTCCCAATCACAATCTTGAATTTAGTGCATCCTGCTTTCGTGAGCTACAACATGGATGTCCGACTCAGCGACTTTTTGGAATTCGAATATCTGTTGTTTTACGCTTGAGCGAGTACCTCGTATACACATTAAGCACGATCTTAGTAATGCGAAATTGAATCTTGTTTTCAGCCAGCCGCAAATCAAACTTTTAGGTTGTTTTCTTTTGTCTGCTAGGAGTTCTGCTAATCGGGTGAAAAACGTAGCGCATTCTCTGCTCATACCACCATAGCATGAAAATATAAGTGGGGTGAACGAACCATGTTCGATGTTGATTATCCTTTCGTTATATTGACGTTTTTTCTCGTTTTCCATTTTCTTGTGTACCGTCTGAAGTGATTGATTCAGGTGACATTTGGCAAGTGGGTTAAAAACCCTTACGTCTACATACGCCACTTGACCCCTGACCCAAAAACCCCTCGCAGATACATCAGCCCTCGCTTCATCAGATGTAATTGCTGATTTTTTGGCAAAAGACTCCCCTGTTAAAGGTTGAAGTGATGGTTCGATTGTTACGTCACTACAAGTTTCAGTTAAGATTTCCGCTGATAGATCACGTATCTCATTGTGACGTCCATAAACAAAGCCACCCCGTGGACATGATAGGGCATGTTGTACACTAGACCCTAATCGAATCCGACGTTTAGGGAAAATTATCTCTATAACTAATAGGGATAACTGACGTTTTGGGGGGTCCACGATATTGACCATGGGATGACGAAAACATTTGAGCAAAATCTTTGGGGACGGGGCTCTATGACGTCATCAAACTTTTGATCGACGATATCTCCGAAACGGTGCGTCATAGACATATGATCCTATACATTTTCTTGCTCAGAATATCGAGCTCTACAAGATGATAACACTTTCCATTGTCAATTCCTTAATTCCATTTTTCGTGAACTTTTTGGGAGGTGGCACAAGCAGGCTGAACATGGCGGCGAGCGACGCCGCCTTGGCGTCTAGTCCAAAACTATTAATGGATTTTATGAAAACATGCTCCAATGCAAAGTACAACGTGTAAGAAAAATAGAGTTCTAAACTTTTGTTTAAAAGAAACTGTAGAAAATATTGTAATTAAAATGTCGAGGCTAGAGTAACAGCTGAGCGGTGAATGTGAAACGTAAGAGTAATTTTAGGAACGCTGAATGTCTCACTCTGAATCAGGAGTAGTTTTCGTTTTTCCTTTCGTGTTCTGAACATTTTATCATCTTTTATGTCGTCAAAATCGTCGAAAGTAAAAGCTACATATCTTAGAAGTGCATGATGCCTTCTAAGAAAAAGAATGTCTTTAGGCTTTTTGACACACACCTTCATCAATGTTTACTTGTACTCATTACCAAACTTTGACAATTCTGTCAAAATATTGAAAAAAAAATTGAAAGTTCTTCGATTTCAATCGAAATTTGCACAAAAAAACAGTTGGAAGGTGCTAATTTGAAACTTGAAATTGATTTTTGATCAGGTGCAAGGTAGCTGATCTTTAATTTTCCCGCGTCTGTTAGTCAGTCAGTCAGACAGACAGACATTTCTAGTATACATCTAAAAATAAATTTGTTATAAGTATCATTACTAAAGGGGTGATTAGGAAAAGTTCATTTTGTAATACGATGTTTGATATTAAACTGTACTATACTATATTAGATACTTGCAGTACAATACTTGTCGCTACTGCAGCTATAATCAGAATTTCTGTCACTAATTGAAGATGACAAGTTACTAGTTGTACTGGTAATCGTACGATTCGGTTTTACAAAAGCAAACCATTGAAAGAATTCCGAAATTTATTATAGGATTTCAAAGGAATGTTATACAATTGTACTTGTCACAACTTAGTGTATAGCCTGTAATAAAAACAAGAAGCTGCAAGTCTTGGGCACTTCAGGACGTGCTTCACAGCTGCATACCTTATTTCCTCTGAAAAACTCCGCGGTGTTTATTATATGTTCCAGCTTTTGGATGCGGCATAGGGCGGTGTTCATTAGAGAGAGGCGTTTATTACAAAATGAAAAATGTGATAAAAACGGACTTTACACAATAATGTCTGTGAAAATGTTTTACACAAAATATATGTTCACATTATACAAAAATGTAAAAAATATTACTGTCGCCATTCTTTTCTACGACATGGAAGGTTTCAAAGCTTTCCCTAACGTCAGACCTTAACGTCAGACCAGAAAGCTTGAAAGACCAATGATCTTCATCTAGTGCTTCCGTAGGATTTGTTCAATAAAGCAGCACCAGTTGAATAAGATGAATCCTTTTTATGCAATGTGGATTAATGAAGATTAATTTGCGCATAGAAAACAATCAAAACTATTCAATTATTTAAACTATTTCTTGTTTAGCCTTTTGTCCATTAAACACGGCTTTTCAAGATGCGGCGTTTACCAGACGGCGTCGTTTATTAAAAACGTTTGGCCATAAGTTCGGCGTTCATGAGAGTTTATCAGGTGGTGGCATTTATAAGAGGAAATACGGTGAATAGTTTTGACCATAATACAGTCTTCAAATGCAACTTAATGACTTTCAAAACTTTCATAAAAACTTAAGATCCTTCCCAAAATTTGTCTAAAACTGAAAAATCAATTTCAAATTTCCAGTCAGCTCCTTTCAATTGTTCTTTGTACACATTTTGATAAAAATTGAAGAATTTTGAAAATTTTGTTCATATTTCTGAACTTTGATAATGATTTCATGTTGTCATTTAAAAATATTGTGTGACCAAAAGCAAACGAAAGTTTTTTTCTTGCAAGGCTCCATGCAGGGCAAAAGAAATGTAAACTATAAAACTTTTACTTTGAAAGATTGACATAAAAGCTGATTAAATGCTGAGATTTGTAAGAATGCAGCGATGGTGTAGTGGTTAGTACCTTTGAATGCAACCGCTGCGACCTGTGTTCGAGTCCAGTCATGTCGCAGCTCAATACACCACTCCGATGCGCTTTAAAAGCAGCGCGTCAGCCCATTAGGAGCGATCGACTGATTGCACACTGGCCTTCCGGCAGGTTAGAGCAATGCTATACGCATCTTTGGCGGTAAGGCAACTACTAGTTGCAAATGGAAGCCCAAGCACTAAAAACTCTCCGTTACTTACTTACTAGATTTGAAAGAATCTATTAAAGAGGATACCAAAATTTGTCCCACGTCAGAAAATCTTAAAACTTATGGTAAACAATATGATACTTAATTCTTCGATTAAAGATAATCATTGAAATCATAATAATCATTAAATAAGTAAACAAATTCCATTCAATTATTTTATCCCTGAATAGAATTGGCACGTAATGCTTTTGACGTCTTTATTTTTAGAATGATAAACAAACCATTACCATTTCCGATTCGTATTGACGTTGTTGTCACTAGACCAATGATCTTTTGAGGATTCAATTGAAAAATGGATTTCTCAAACTCATTTGCTCATTTATTTATTTATTTATTTATTTTCATTCATCTGTTTTTTTCTTTGATCAAAATCATATTTAACCGATGACTATATGATACCATTAATTACGTGAACATCGTACGCAAATTAAATTGCTATCTCCAAGTTTCCGAAGATTTCATAGAATCAAAAAATACAAAAGGGAGACACGAAAAACATTAACACCTAGCCACATATTTGTTTTAAGATTGTCAGGCTCCCTAAAATAACTTCTTCACTTCACTTTAATCATCTAGTGCTCAGTTGTTATGTTAACCTCACCCTTGAATACCCAATTTTCCCTCGACATTGTACTGGCAAAAGCAGAAAAAATATTTTCATACGTCCGTTGATAGCTTTAGATAAAGCAATTTGCTTCGTAATACCATTTCAATCCGTAAGTTTATGTTGAATGCACTTCAAGCTTCGTTCAAGTTAAGGCTATGTTATAAACAGTTCAACTACCGAACTGCTTAATTTTCATTTGAAGAGCCGTAAAAATGAAATGGCGTAAAACTCTAAGATAATGAACTATTATAAGTACAGCTGGGGTTGCACTATGCTGAAGGCGGCTGAAATAGAACAATGGAGAAATGGTTTGGGAACAAGCGGCTGCTTGCTATTAACAATGAGCTCAAACAATGTAAAAAATGATTGGCTCGCTCGTGCAGATTATCTCAAAAGAAAACCGCTAGGACACTTTTTTCTCGAACTTATAGTAGTTCATTATCTTTAATACTAGGTACAGTGATGTTTGGAGAGATTTTTTCGACAGTTTATTTAGAGATCTAGTGATGGGGTTAAAGACTTGGACGTAGTTACTTCATCGTTATTTGTATATTGTGCAAATATTCAAATTACTCATACATAAGGATTAAATATTTCACTGTTCGATCTTGATCCAGTGGGAGATCTACAACAAAAACAATTAAACAAAAAACAAATAAAGCCAAAAACAACAGCAATATTTAGTGAAAGCAATATATATGAAACAGTTTCTTCAAGGAAGTGTTACAAACACCTTGATTTCATTCAATAGTTATAAATAAATTTATAATTAACGCAATTGATGCATTTATAACAAATGCACTATATGTGCATTTGCTGAAAATTATAATAGCCAGTGCTGAGTATATCAGAGATATTGCTGATGTCAGATGTCTTTTACAGAACTTTTTAAATAAGATTGAGGAAATCATAAAACAACTAATCGTAATTATTCTTTTAAAAATCTCTTCTCCCATTAATTTTTACACCGTATAAATCACCGTTTCTTTTACCACTCATAATTTTCCAAGTCAAATAAACAGAATTAAAAAAAAATTATAGTAAGTTGAAATGACCAAAACGTTAAATGTAATTGTGCAATTCCCATTCGTATCCAGTTTTCTACAGATGTGAACGAAGTCTAAATTGAAATAAAGAAGAAGTAAATTAATGCTGTATAGTTTATCAAAGTTGTTCTTAAGACGTTTATGAGGCAGCCAGCATAAATATGTCCATGATCAAGAATTTGGTTTTTAAATTCAGTTGCACCAATAGAGGATGTAACTTACTTGTTAACGAGGGCAACAAGGAAGTTGAAACTGGCAGCAATAGAAATCTAAATATCATATATTAGATCATAACTATTAGACCAGCCTTAAATGATACGTGTTTGTACCGCATCTCAGATGCTAAAGTACTTTTTACTTTCTAATTGATGCAATTTACTTACCCCCGAGACTTCTTTTATTTCTGATTGCATTTGGGCTTGCCATCACATCCTCAATAAATTTCTGGAGAGTTTCTATAAAACGCAAGGTGAGTTCTGATTTTGTGTGTAGTTGTTCAGAACTTTAATCAGCACATGGACGTATAAAAAGAGAAGGACTTACAACTTTTATAAATCTATTCAAACAAGCTCGTCTCGCTTTATTGAAATTTTGACAAAAGCAGTTTTGAAACTCCCTCAAGTGCTGTTAAAAATACATGTTTCCATTGGCTTCCACACTAGCAGCCTTTTGTTATAAACACGAAAACTGTTGAAAAACACCAAAACTAAAAGTATGATTCCTTAGGAGTTCCTAAAGCTTCAGACTTGAAACTTTCAGAAAAGATAGATAAACTATCTCTCTGTTTTGTGTAGCTTAGGCATTTTTGAGGCGCAAATATTAACTTCATAACATGCAGAGACGCTGTGCCATGATTTTCTTCTATTTTCACTTGTAACATCTTCTAGCAAACTCACAGACATTTTAAAAACGATTAAATATCGTCGTCTGTGGCTTTGAACAATGAATAAAAGTGTTTTGAAAGCTAATGAGTCTTAATTCCTCTGATATTTCAGTTTTCCGCGTTGGATTGGCACGTAAATAATCGTTCGTCTCAACAAAAATTCAGTGAAATGCGAGACGCGCTTTGGTATGAAAGGGATGCCGACACAATGGATTTTAACAATAGAATTGAATAGCTATTGAAATGAGTTGTGAGTCCTTCTCTTTTTATACGTCCATGATCAGCAACAATCACTTTAATAATTTAGTTTTAAAGAACTGAATTTAAAGAACTCATCCTCTTCTTACCATTTTCCTCGTAGTTGCTCTCAGCGCAGGAAACATCTAAAGATAAACAAAATGACATTTTATACTTTACTGTCCGAAATTGTAAAACCCCCAATTTACGATTTCAATTTTTTTTTAGATGATTTCAGCACAGGAAAATTCGTATAATATCCGAAAGGTTTTCAGGTCTACAAATAATTATCAAAAAATGAAATGAAAAAGTACTTTTGGAGATTTTGTCATGGAACAGAAATGGAAGCAATCTTATGAACAATAACAATTTCTAAACAATTTGGCTTACTGAGCATCTGAACACATATCAATATGAAAGCGAAGAAAAGTAACAACTTCATTTTGATGGTTTGTAAAAAGCAAGTTATCCTCCCAAGTCTCTGTAATCGATGATGATAAAGGAATTTGAAATTAGTTTTACTGACAAAAATACCTGAAATGCAGGCGTAAGGGCATGTTTACACTGGAGTTATTATCTAGAAGTTCCCTTCTATGATTATTCTTGAAATGGGTGCAGCAAACCATCGTTTGTGAAATTTGCTCTGTTATCAAAATTAGCATAGTGAGTATATTTACCTGGAATGTGATAAAATATGTATGTCTTAATGTTCACCATGTGTTTGACATCAGAAAACTCCCTTTAATAAACAAAATTACTCAAACTGCTTGAGCCAAATACACAGCAATAAGTGGCAATCTTTGGGTCTTACTTTGTGATGCAAGGTGCTTGTTAAAGTCGGCAACTTCCCTAAACAGTAACAATAATTGCGAATTCTATCTGACAACAAAGAATGAAATTGTGTTTTTTGTGAGGGTGAGGGCAAACAGTAATTTATTTGAGATATTATCGCTTTTTTACAATCTTCTAAATAGCTAACGTTTTCTTCCAAATGTAAATCGTGCTTTTGTGTTACTTTAAAGCAATTATGATATTATAAATTTTCATTTAAGACTGTCATGGTCAATTAACAAATTACACGAACTCTTCCACAGCTAAATTGATGACACAATTAATCTCGGATTATGATGACGTCATTAGGATTCGTTGCTGCAAATAGCATGTATAGATGCTCGAATTTGCGCCCTACTTTGAATAAGCGCCCTCTGTGCTGAAACTATTAAAGTGATTTTTGAAGTCTTGTGCACTAAATATAGACGGTGATTGTTTTGAAGACGAAGTCATTCATTTGGCGCAAAGTTGAAAAGTGCTTTCATTTACAAACGCGTTAGTATGTATAGTGTAGTTTATCGTGCACTAATCCTACTGCAACATTCTCTTTTTCCCGAACCTTTTATGCTCTGTCATTGAATGACCTAAAAGGGCATTAATAAGCTCAAAAATGTAAAACTTTCCGGCTGATTCTATTAATTTTCCAAATATTTGACTTTGTGGGGTTAGGACAGAGTCTGATAAAGTATTCATTTACTTCAGGCAGAAAGGTAGGTAATGCAAGATTTTTTTATTATTTAGTTATTTATAATTAGTTCCGGTTTGGTAAAATTACATGCTCATTTATACAAAAAAGAGCCAGTAATCATTGGAGAGCTAAATGCTGACTAACTGAGAAGAGACGATCAACGCGTAATTAAAAACTTGTTTGTCATAAATGGCTACGATGTATTAATGAATTCACCAACACGAATCACCATGGAAACCTGTCCATTAATTGACGTTCTTTCACAAATTCATTTTAATATCTCGAAGACAGCAAATATTGTTCTGGCTTAAACGATCACAATTTAATTGCCTGTACTCGTAAAATTAACAATACAAAGTTTGAACCAGTGTATATAACCTTCAGAGATTACTCTCGTTATGATATCAACAAGGAACTCCTCAACTCAGATAAGAACAGTATGTATAACTTAGTCTCACTGGATACAGCTTACGAAAACTTAAAAACAATACTTATCAATACACTGAATAAGCACTACATTTTCACTACAAATGCGTGCAAATTTTAAGTACACATTATATTATATGTCATATTCATTTGACAGTTCACTACATATTGATATATTGATAGCGGATGTTATCTAAAAAGTAAATATCCTTTTAAAATATTCAAATACAATACAGTTAAGCAAGCATTTTCACTACAAAAACAAATAAAGGGAAAACTTTCTTCATGGCCTTCTTCATGATGGGTATGTTAAACAATCAATGAACATACGTGATAAGCTGCAAAATGTCGCAATTAGCATATGACTGGAATGCTAGCATCTATTTATAAATTTGGTTACAAACTTACTAAATCGAGCAAAACGTCCTTTTTCAAAAATAAACTGAGTATGCTATAGCTAGACCACCGACTCATGGAATCAATTTATCGTTGCAGTCAGGGACGTTTTCAACTGAGTTAAAAAAAGCCAGATTGACACCAACCTACAAGTTTGGAAAACCCATATGACAACTTCTTCCCCATAAGCGTTCTACCGGTCTTGTCGCAAATATAAGTCATGAATTATTTACAAAACATCAACCTTCTTTCGAGTAATAAGTTCCGCTTCTAAAGAAAAAAGAATTCACAATTATAAAGCTATGGATCAAGAACAATATACAGGTGCCATATACGCAAACTTGAGCAAGGAATCTGACACCATCAGCCATTCAAATTTGAATAATGCTCTTGTTCAATACGGTATCTCGGCTAATGCTCTAAATTGGTTAATTGAATGCTTGTTTCAAAAGGCAAAACAGGTATCATATCAAGGAACGCTATTATCACCGAAGCCAATATACTGTGAAGTACTGTTCTTAAATGATACTATGAAACTCACTTCAGTATGCTAGATGTTTATGTATGCATACGATACTATTTTGCTTTGCTTATTCAGTTCTGTATCCATTGGGTTGGTAAGTGATGATTCTTTAGTTTCTGAATTAAGAGTTTTAACTACTATTGAATTATTTTTACATGCCTCATTCTACGCAGAACACTCTCTTTTTTTAAAACTGCATTCTTCTAACCCTTCCATTTTTACCTGTGTTGGGAATATATTGGGATTGAGTGTTCCACATTCCTTTCTTGACAGTGGTCACACAGGTGCTGACCTTGTTAAACAAGAGGCCATCCACATTTGCTCCGATCACACTTGGAGTGGATTTCTTTGCAAATGAGCTACTTCTTTGGGAAAAATATTGGATTGAATTTCAGGGTTCTCTTCCAGGAAATATTTGTGACACCTTGAGGGCCATTAATTTTCCTGGCTTTGAAAACATTAAATTCATTCTTCGCATACTTGGCACCTTACCAGTAACTACTTGCCAATGTGAAAGATCTTTTTCTGGCATGCGTAGACTGAAACGTTACACCCGAAATACCATGGTATCAGAAAGATTCAATGGAATTGCCTTAATGCACTTTCATCTTGAAATTATCCCAGATATTTCTGAGGTGATTGAACTAATAATGGTCACCTCCTCCACTCCTTCAATGATTCATTCAATTTGGTATTACTTTATCATGTGGCTGCTGGAGTCACTTAGCATTACTCATCTCTTGCCTAAAATAACGTCTTTCACTTAATGATAATAATTTTTCTTTTCTAAGCAAACCTATTAACTTCTATTAATTTCAGATTCTTGTAAAATAATTCCTTTCAAATCTTCATTTTAAACTCTTTTAATTCCATTTCCAATAAACCTGTAACTTAAAACAACTATATTCTCATTTCATGATAATTATATAAACTCTTTCTTAAATTATATTAACTTTAACTTATACTAATACTAATCATCAATGTGTGTAATACTTTTATTTTAGAGAGTGATAAATTTAATTTGATATTGCGTAAAAGCACGCAGACGCGAGAGACACTTTTTTCTGTGTCTTTCCACGATTAGTAAGATAGTACTAGTATCCCGGGTAAAACCTTTTTACCGAACTTAACTTCGAAAACATTAGGTCAAATCCACCATTCCCGTGTACGTACCCCGTGACGAAAAAATAAATCATGGAATCGCAACTCAAAAGTGTACCCATGTTGTAGAGCTCGAAAAACTGATCAAAAAAGTGTATGGGATCGTTTCGCTACGACCAACCATTGCAGAGATATCCTCGATCAAAGATTTTGATGACGTCATATCCGCAGTTACAAATAAAATTTAGGCCCAAATGATGCGTCACTCCATCACCCATATCGCGGACCCTAAAAAACGTCAGTTATCCCTATTGGTTCTCGAGATATTTCCCCAAAAACGTCGCGTTCGATTGGGGATGCAATGCAGTGATTCCCCGTGTTCATAAAAAAAACTGACGTCAAATGATGCCACGTGCTTTTGGAATGATCGTGAAAAAAGTGTCTCTCGCCTCTACGTGGTTTTACGCGCACATAAGAGGACGATGACCGTAAATTTAAACTAAATATATCACTCTCTAAAATAAAAGTGGTATGCACAATCGCGGATTATTATAATAAGATTGCGTGACATCTCGTTAATATGCTTTTAAGTTTTTGTGGCGTTCAAGCCAGGGAACTATACACTTTTTTGATCAGTTTTTCGAGCTCTATAAGATGGATTGTCTTAATCATTCCAAGAATTTATTTTTCATCATTTTACCACGGGGAACACAAGGGTAAGGAAGTCGGGAGAATCTTAGAAACGGTAAAAAATTTTTGCTCGCACAAGAAACACTCTACCACAAGGCTACCAGTTCATTTTATTTATGTGCAGATTATTTATGCAGTATAGCCTTTTCTGTTCAAGGAAGTACTGCTGTTGCCCCATTTGGGTCATGGAATTTGTGGTTGTACTGACTGCAATTGCTCAACTAGACAAACCAGCTTAGACTTTCCTACATTCTTGAAGATATTGCTAAGAAGAGGTGAATGCGTTTTCGTAAGTATATTCTTGTGTATGTGGAGGGTCACTGGCGCGGCATTCACTTGCCCGTAAACCCGCTAACGTGTTTGTGTCGTGTAGGGTCACTGGCACGGCATTCACTTGCCCGTAAACCCGCTAACGTGTTTGTGTCGTGTAGGGTCAATGGCGCGGCATTCACTTGCTCGTAAACCCGCTAACGTGTTTGTGTCGTGTAGGGTCAATGGCGAGGCATTCACTTGCTCGTAAACCCGAATTGTCTGTCCATGTCCGGCGATACATCCGCCTAGACATGCTGATGAGCCTTGATATCAGGCGAAACAGACGTGTGATGGTGATGTATTGATATGATATCGTACATTTGAAACTTCCGGCAATGTCCCGTAACAATGTTTAACCATTATGTAATTTAAGTTGCGAAGGAAAAAATGGAAACCATGGCCCCCGTTTCAACATTATTTATCCAATAATTAATCGTCTGACAAGCAAAGAATATAGGAACTGAAGATCTGAATAGCATTTTAAAAATAAAGCATAAAGCTAGCACAGAACCTCGAAAAGTCAAATTTTTCCGGGGCTTCGCCCAAAACCCCAGTTTATTTATTTATTGATTTATTTATCGAATATTTATACAAGATGACCATTTCAGATTATATACAAGTATATATTACAAGTAAAATTCTGTTATCAATATGGGTCCTGTTTAAGTTAAAAATATAAAATACATAATAATATTTGCAAAGCACGTATTAATAAATGTTAATAAATAATTGTAAAAATAACAAAAGGTTAAAAAATGTGATCAAAAGAACATGGACGGGCTGTGATAGCTCGAGAAATTAAGGCAGTAAACTATGAAATGTGTAGGAACTCAGAAATGAATGAATAAGATAAAATAGAGACACTGTGTAACTCACATGGCATAAAAATGGGCCTGAACTAGAGATCTATATATATTAAAATTTGTTTCGCGTCGGATATTTTCAGGTAGTTTATTGTATACAAATGCACCAGTGTAGTAGAATGATGCTTTTGCGAATTCAAGACGTACTTTTGGTAATACAAGGGATATCGTGTTGTTTCGTGTTGACTTTGTGTGATTCATGAGGTTGAAGTAGTTCGCGTAGTTTTCACAGACATCTGCAGTTATGATTTTCGTACAAATATAGAAGCTCTTACAAGGAGTAACGCGTTACTGGATGGTATTTTTTCTTGTAGGTTGTAATCGATAATTTTACAAGCTCTATCGTGAAGTTGATTAAGCTGGGTTTTCTGTGAGTCACACTTTAACAGTTTAACAAAACAACAGTATGTAAGCATAGGTAATATCATGGTTTTGTAAATTGCTGCTGCAGAAGCTTTATTAACCATAGGTCGTATTTTCCGTAGTAAACGAATTTTACTGGTAGCCTTTTTGAAGGTTTTGGTGAAGTTGAGATTCAGGTTCAAGTTAGGATCTAGAGTGATACCCAAATATTTATAGGACAATGTAAAACGAATGCTGTCAAAACCATAAGTAATGTTCAGCTTTGATGGTTGCAATTTGAGATTATTCGCGGTCCCAAACAACATACATTCTGTTTTACCAGGTTGAAGATTTAGTAGCATTTCATTTTCAGCGCACCAGTCGAAAATTCTTTTCATGTCTGATGACAAGCGAGATTCAATAATAAAGGTGTCCTTTCCTGCAATATACAGAACGGTGTCGTCGGCATACATGATGGCTTCAGAGTGTTTTAGAATATCAAACAGGGGGGTTCACAGCACCCCCCAACACCCCCAGCTGTTTGGGCAAAATTGCTTGCGTCGCTCCGCTCCTCAATTTTGGTCGGTTTGCGACATACTTGTTTTAAATCCTGTATCCGCCCCTGGATTTAGAAGTCTAAAAGACGTCTTGTGCCGGCTGGGAAATGTCTTATGTATACACTGTTTGTTTACATGACTAGATTTCTACACATCCTACTTTTGTGTGTGCATTAAATTAGTTTCTAGTTTAGACAGGTTATAAAAAGCAACATTTAAAACTCCTCTAAATTGATAGGTGCAGCTATATAAATAGATGAAAAATTAACATAATGTAAAATATAAAATAAACCGTTCTTGGCTTGGAGGTAGCAGTGCTCTTATATCTCCTTACCAATCTAATTACAAAAACTAAGTATCTAGGAAGGAAACTCAGCAGTATATAATCGTAGTATCACTTGTAACATACGGTCATAATATTAAGAATTAGATTGCTTCTCTGGTATAAATAAGGAGTATCAATCTGTGTTTCCAAAAACATGAGCTCCTCTTTATTTTATGAAGGCTGCACTCACACTGATGAAATAGTTGTAATTATGAACTAATAAACATTTCTGAATTAAGCGACGATCAACAAATAGCCTGTATTCCAGCCTTAAAAATAAGGCTGGTGTTTTTAGTGGTGTCAGTCTACAACCGACGACAAACATTTGTGGACCTACGGACGAACAAAATGCTGATGAAAGATCAGCTGCTAATCGCGCTGCAATTTCGTCATTAACACTCAAGTTGATTAATCTTTAAAAAATTAATGAGGGAAATAAAACCTTTTTCCCACTATAATTTACCTGAAAAAAATATTTTTCGAAAAAAAACTATTTATCTGGATAGATCTCAAAACTTTTCGCACTGAAAAACACAAAACCATGATTTGTCGTAACTGTTTTAATGTTGAAGGTGATGTAAAACTTTCGTGAATAATAAGCCTTCTATATTAACAAATTCACCTTCGTATCACCATTCAAAGCTCATGATTTAAAGAAGAAGCAAAGCTTGTTCAGGCGTACCAGAAAATCAGTTTCCAACGCATCATCGACGATTTTGAAAGCCGGTCTATGATCCAGTTTTGGGATGCCGACTTCAGACGAGTTGTTCACATCAATATAGCCACCTTCAAACCAACATGAACTTGCTTGCAATGCACAAGTTATTATGCGCAGGCGCTAAAAACATGCGGTTTTCATAATGGCGTCTGGCTCGGGTTTCCAGTCAGGAAAATATAGCAAGATTTTGTTAATTTATAACTGTTTGTTGTTTAACGCTTCTGCATAATTAGGGCCGCTGACTGTTTTATTTGGCAGGCACAACTATCGTATAAAGCATGTGAGCAATCATCCGGAACAAAATACGCGAGGTTGTTTAGTTGTGAAGTGTTGAGCTCATGACGGTCGTAGAAGCGAGTTTTTGTGCCTTACAGGGAGAGTGGATTTATGATGTTTCAAAAGTTTTCCTGGATATGAATCGAATATATTTTGATAGATTATTAAATTTCCTCAACGTTGATACCAAACATGTCACGAGCCCAATTTTTTTCTTGACTCACGAAGTTGTGGAAGATGTTGTAAATTTGCAGGCACTGGAAATATCGAAAATAACTGAAATGCAATGGTAAGTATGTTTTTATCTTAAAGAACTAACTAATTATATGTCAATGAACTCATACCTGGAACTATTAGATTTTTTTGTGTTACTCTTCTCTTTCTTTTCGTTTTCTGGGTACTATTTCTGGTTTTAACTTTTGACCAGCTGGAGATGTTCTGATGAAGTGCTCCTTCATCATAGCCTTCAATCTACAAATATTCGATGGTATTCTGCAGTAAATGGCTTTCAAATTATTGAATTCAGGGTGAATGCTTTCACCTCCTTGATCTGCATACAGGCCAAGTCCTGAACTCCATTTTGAAACAAAAGGCACCACATGATCCTCAAGTAGATGCATCTTGGGAGTGACACTTTCAGTTGGCCACTGAACACGGAAGTACCTCATCAGATCGATAATTGCATTATCTGAATGAACAATATTAACATTAAAGAACATCTCATAGCATTGAGGTCTCCCTATATACTATAAAGTATATATACAAACCTAATTGAGCTAACTTTTCATCATTGAAGAAACTGGTAGAATTCATTAAGATATGACATCTGCTGTATTTCAAAAAAAGCTGTTTGAATGAATTGTTGGCATAATATAATTGATTCCTGATGAATTTCAGTACCAGCAAATCCCAAATTTTTTATAAGAATCGGAATGGAGTTACACAGTTTGATAATGTTCTCCTCCTAGATAATGTAAATTATTTTTTTAGGATAGCTTGAAAAATCAAAATCCTCCAAATGCTGAAAAAACAAGTCATGAAAACTTTGCAAGTGTTCAAAGTATGATTTACTGATGGTATGACATTACCTTTAACATTTTATGTACATGGTTGCCAACAAAGCTTTTGCCATGATACGCTTGTCTGTGGACATGGACTTCTGATAAAAGTTTGTCAGTTCGTTTCACATATGGCCCCACATTTCTGTTGACAAAGATATTTGATACATTAGAATCATTATACTTCTGGAAACTAAAAAGCAAAAAGTTGTAAATCACCTACCTTTTCTTGCATCTTTTTCTGTAGATGCTCTAATCGGGGCAGATAAATGGCTTTAATGTCGCTTTTCTTGTCTGGTGCTTTAAGGATATTTTGGGCAATTGCGTCATGTACTAAAATATTGCAATAATAAAAACATTAAAATATAATCTTTTCATTCTGATTTTAAGTGCAAGAGAGTTTGATTGATATTACCTAAAATAATTTTTTCATGACAGTCATTGACAGTATTTTGCAGTTCCTTAATTTGGGATTGCAACTCGGCGAAATGTTTAATTTCTTCCATTCCTGCATTACTTGACTTTTCCGCAATTTTTAAATTAAGTAAATGACATTGATCTTCAAACATATTGAAGAATTTCAAATATATTCCAAGAGAAATATGAAGACCTGGTGGTGCAACCTAAATTTTGATGAATAATTAAATTTAGAATTGCATAATTATTTCTTTAAAAATATTAATATTATGTTGTACCTGATCAATAGGGATATTAAAGTTTGCTTTGTTAATTACATTGTTAAACAATTTAGTTTGCTTAATGTTGCTTCCATTTGTTTGGAAATCAATGTAATCTTTTGTAAGAGTCTCCAATGTTCGGTTTTGAAATCTACCGCAATCATGGAGAGCCTTTTGCATCTCTGAGGTTGTGATAGTGCAAAACAAGCAACAGTGACGTCCTGCATGAAATAATATCATTCATAAATTCACTTCTAGGCTTTTTGTGATGCTGAATGGCCATGACAAGACTTACCATTTGCACCAGTCAAACCGTACATGACACAAAGAAATTCGTAGTCACCAAACATGAACACACGAATTGGTTTTCTTCTGAAAAGGAAATTTTTAGAAGATAGTAAAGTGTAGTAAGAAAAACTAAAAAGTGTCTTTTCTAACATTAGTAAGTACTTACTGGCGTCAATTTCTACTTTGAAACGAGACAGTGTTATGTATAAATTGATTCTTTTGTTTTTCGATTCGAATAGAGAGAAGACAATTGTGTTATTTTTGCTGTTTGGTTTGTCGATGTTGACAACCTGATAACACATCTTAAACAATCTACCACCGTGGTCTCCACCAACTTTCACGTGAATCTCACCGTTACATGAAGGTATTTCAACCAAGCGATTACATCTAGAGAAATGTAAGAAAAGTGTTTATACATGCATTAACAATCATGTCAAAATAGTCTAGAAAACCTACTTGCTTAAATTATCGATATAGTTGGTAATATTTTCTGGCAAATTTTCAATATATGCCCATGGTGCGGAGCAGATTTCATATACACCTTTCTGCTATTTTGCTTCAAAGCTCAAAGGTGTCTCTTCTACTTTTAAATTACTTGATGACCAAGAAGATGCTACTTGTCTCTGTTTAGCAGAGGATGCGGCTTTGATATTGAATGATTTAAGCCATCTAAAGTTTATGTAATATTGTTACGAGCTGTATCATATGGTAAATGGAAGTAATAGAATAATGAACTTGCCTAGCCATTGTCTGTAATTTAGTCCAGGGTATACCAATGTCTGCTTTTAACGCAACCAAAGCTTCAGGGCCAATTTCAATCGGAGAAATGTGTGCTTCCTCTGAAATTTTTTTTTCTCTCTTCTTCTTTAAAAGATTCTACCAGCAAGGAAGTTTGATGGAGTTTTGATGTTCTATCACTTCCTGATGCGTGACTTAAACTTTGTTGAAGGATTTTTGTTCGATTCCGTAAAGTGCTCTTTGATGCTGTGGAGTTCGATGTGTAGGCTTTTGGTGTTGTTGTTATAAACAAAGGCTAAGATATAGGAAATATAATATATATAAACACTTGTACTTGATGTTCATTTTATTTTTAAATAATACTCTCAAGTTCTAAACAAGAGTGGGTGGAATAAACAGAGTAAGTAGAAAGAAAATTAGCATGCTTCGCATGTATTCCATTTCTCTAACTAACCATTTCTCATTCCCTCAGTAACAAGGTTGGAAATGTTTGCAATTAAATGAAACAAGGCTATTGTTGTAATTTTTCTTTGTAAATCAAAGGCATCCTGACCTGTTAATTTGGAACTTGAGAATATTTTTTTGGTCCAAATTTTTTAAACTTATAATAAAATTTTATTTCATTGAAAACTATATAAAGATCCTTACCCTTGGTCCACCTGACTTAAATTCTGCCAAACCAGTGCTACTTTTAGATAATTTATTTTTCACAACATGCAATACTGCATCCTCTACTTCTCAAGGAATAGGTGTTTTTTCATCCAGTTGAAATATATCAGAAATTTTCATTCCCTTTTCGCTGTGTGGGCCAATACAACCTTTTTCATGCAGTATTTTGTTGTCATATTCTGTCATAGAAAATGTAGCTCCACATTCTTTAGGACATTCAACTTTAAGGCATAATAGCATGTCATTAACTGTCTTTGCTTCAACAACATCGTGAAAGTTACTGCCACATGTTGGACAAACTGTGTCTCCTTTATGTTTTCCCTCGATGTGTGGAAAAATACATTCCAAGCAGAACGAATGTTGAGAAGATAAGGTTACAGCCTGTTTAAAAATATTGTTGCATAATTTGCAAGTACATAAATGAAGATGGGGATTGATAACTTTTGATATATTGGTGTTGGGTAAAGGAACTATTTTGATTATTTCCTTCAATCTATTTAAAACAGGCCTGGTCCACATAGTGTTGTCAGACTTAGGTCTTCCTCCTCATCCTTTTCTTTTCACTGGTCGTCCACCTTTTTTGTTTGAAACAGTGGCTATTTTACAGATTACAGATTTTACAGATCTTCAGTGTGTTCTGTCCACTAAGTTATTTTTGAAGGTGGTATTTCTCGAAATAATGTTTCTCATTTTTTTCAAACACTTGCTGCACATGTTTGGTGGGTGCGTTTCTGTTGAGTCATTTGCAATATCGATATAAAAAGCTGTTTTTATTTCTTCTGCCAATCCCTTCACTTCTTTAGGCTTATTTTCAATACAGATACTGCAAATCCTGCATAACAACACGAGGTTTTCTTTGTGTGTACTTGAGCATGCCATGTTTGAGAGGATGATATCGATCAATAACCACCAGTACAAAATTTTGAATATTTTCTTTAAAAAAATTGGGCCAGCCAAGAAATTTACCCACAGTGTAGAGGAAAGGTAAAGGTTTCAGGATCAGTAGAGTTTCGTGGCTAATAAACTTTTAAACTTGTGTATTGCTAATGCAAAGTAGAGGTTATTTTTGCATGTGGCTGCTTAAATAACTTCGTAGTTTTCGCGCCAGGACGATCGTTGAACATTCACAGAATACGAAACCTTGGTCCAACTGAAATTGGACAATTTTTTATTGGAACTTTGGCTTAAAGGAGCCCAAAATAAATGATTTTTTAAGGGTACATGTGACCAAATATGGCGGATTCACCCTAGGCGATCCGTAAACAATTTTTGAAAAATCCACGCATGCGCAAAATAACATAAACAGTCGTAGCATGATTTAAACGGACGTGAGCGACGCCGCCTTGGCGGCTAGTTTGTTATAAATGCATCAATTGCGTTAATTATAAATTTATTTATAACTATTGAATGAAATCAAGGTGTTTGTAACACTTCCTTGAAGAAACTGTTTCATATATATTGCTTTCACTAAATATTGCTGTTGTTTTTGGCTTTATTTGTTTTTTGTTTAATTGTTTTTGTTGTAGATCTCCCACTGGATCAAGATCGAACAGTGAAATATTTAATCCTTATGTATGAGTAATTTGAATATTTGCACAATATACAAATAACGATGAAATAACTACGTCCAAGTCTTTAAACCCAACCACTAGATCTCTAAATAAACTGCCGAAAAAATCTCTCCAAACATCAGTTTACCTAGTATTAAAGATGATGAACTACTATAAGGTCGAGAAAAAAGTGTCCTCCAGTCTCCACTAGTGAGCCAATCATTTTTTAAATTGTTTGAGCTCATTGTTTATAGCAAGCAGCCGCATCTTTAAAAGCCGCGTTTAATGGACAAAATGCTAAATAAGAAATAGTTTAAATAATTGAATAGTTTTGTTTGTTTTCTATGTACATATTAATCCTATATAATCCACATTTCATAAAAAAGATTCAACATGCTCAACTGGTGCTGCCAAGGAAGCCCTTATTGAAGATCATTGGTCTTTCAAGCTTTCTAGTCTGACATTAGAGGAAGCTACGAAAGCTTCCATGTCATAGAAGAGAAAGGCGACAGTGATAATTTCGACATTTTTGCATAACGTAAACATATATTTTGTGTAAAACATCATTTCACATATCTTTTTCAACGTTTTTTTTTGAAAAGAAGACATTATCGTGTAAAGCTTGTTTTTATCACATTTTGCTTTTTGTGAGTAACGCCTCTCTCTATTGAACGCCGTCCTATGCCTCATTCAAAAGCTGGTAGATATAATAAACAGCGTGGCGTTTTTCAGAAGAAATAAGGTATGCAGCTGTGAAGCACGTCTTGAAATGCCCAAAACTTGAAGCTTCTTGTTTTTATTACAGGCTTTCTATTAAGTTGTGACAAGTACAATTGTATAACATTCCTTTGAAATCCTATAATAAATTTCGGAATTCTTTCAAAATGGTTCGCTTTTTGTAAAACCGAATCGTACGATTACAACTACAACTAGTAATCTATCATCTTCAATTAGTGACAGAAATTCTGATGATAGCTACAGTTGCGACAAGTATTGTGCTACAAGTATCTAGTACAAGTCTTTTAGTATCAAACATCGCATTAAAAAAGGAATTTTTCCTCATCCCTCTTTAGTAATTATATTTATAACGAAATAATCTTTGTAACTGATCAAATGTCAATTTCAAGTTTCAAATTATGACCTTCCAATTGTTTTTTTTTGTGCAAATTTTGATTGAAATCAAAGAACTTTTAAACATTTTGTCAATATTTGGCCTGAATTGTCCATGTTTGGTAATGAGTACAGATAAACATTGATGAAGGTGTGTGTCAAAAAGCCCAAACACATCCTTTTTGTTAGAATACATCGTGCATTTCTTAGGTATATACCTTTCGACGATTGACATGAAAGATGATAAAAGAAAAACGAAAACTACTCCTGATTCAGAATGAGACATTAAGCGTTCCTAAAATTACTTTTACATTCACTGCTCAACATTTAGCTGTTATTCCCGCCTCAATATTTTAAATACAATATTTTCTACAGTTTCTTCTAAACAAAAGTTTAGTACTCTATTTATCTTACACATTGTACTTTGCATTGAAGCATATTTTCATAAAATCCATTAATAGTTTTGGATATAGTGATGTGCTTCAATATAGTTCAATTGGTTAACTTTCTAATTAACACTTGAGGAATAGAAACGTTTAAACGGCCCAAGAGTTAATAACTGGGCAAACTGATATTTAGAGAAAATTTTGTAAAAGTGTATCAAGAGATCTGGTGTCAAAGACATTGGAGCATTAATTAAATTATCCTTTATAAATTGTTTAAGTTTTCAATTACTCATTGATAAAGATTACACGTTCCCATTATCATCGATCCTAATCCAGGCAGTGATCTACAAAAACAACAAAAACCAGAGAAGCATAACACAACAACAATGGTTTCTGAAAATGAAATATGTCTATTAACAGTGTTTCAACAAGGAAGGATTCCAAACTTCTTGATTGCATTCGTTTGTAATCACATAATAGATAATAATCAAGTTCATACTGAAGAAACGGCATTTCATTATAGTAATGCCGTTGTCGAGTGTCGTTATATATCGTTAATGTATCAGAAATGACACTGTTGTAAGTATAATACTTACAAAATAGATACTTATATAACATCATATAAGATTAGATAAGATAGGATAAGATTTTTGAAAATCTTCACGAATTCTTGCGTGCTAAATTGCTTTTAAATCCAGCACTAATAGTGGACACGTTCAATAACCCAATAGATATTAAGTTGAAATGAATAAAAGGTTAAATAATCCTGCAGTTTCCATTTGTATCCAGTTTCCACAGACGTAAACAAAGTCTACATTGAAATAATGAAGTAAGTTAATCCTATGATAACAGTAATTGAAAAAGCAATGTTAAACAGTTGAAACTACTCAAGTTATCGAAAGATCTCATTATATAGTTGACCATCGATCAAACTTGCTCTAGTGAGGCGCTTAGTGAAGCTAGTTAGTGTAAATCTCTTCGTGATCAAGGCTTTGGTTGGCGAATTCCATTACATCATGCAGTAAATAGATAATGTAACTTACTACTTTCTAGCCAAAAAAGCAACAAAGAAGGCGTAATCGGCAGCAAATATCTAAATAGCATAAAAATGAACACACATTATGAAACCATATCTATTAGAACAGCCTTAAAACGACATGTTTTTGGAATACATATTGGAAGGAATGAATTTTTGCCTTCTACAAGGAACAGTTAACTTATGGGGACTTCTTTTATATAAGTCTGCAATTGGGGGTGCCATCACATCCTCAATAAAATTCTGGTAAGTTTCTATGGAACAGAACACGGTGATTCTGTATTACGTCGATGAAAACGTTTTGATTAACACTGATGATTTTAATAATTTAGTACATAGAAAAACAAGCCACATCTTAACGTTTTCTTCTGAGTTCCTATCAGCGGAAGTAACACCTAAAGAAAAAAAAATGCTATGCTTTACTTTCAGTAATTTGAAAGTCCGATACTTCAGTATCAGACACTTTCAACGCATGAAATACATACATGTATGACAGTTCAGGTATACAAGTAAATACCAAAATGAAAATGACAAAGCCATAGGAATGTAATTATTAAGATTTTATAAACGATATCAGTTTCGAAAAAACTCAAGTTACTACAAATACTTGGCTTACTAAAAATCTGAAGACATACCTGTTACCTTCCTATCATACTCGTGATCTCGTGATCGTAGTAGTTGGTGAATTCCAACACGAATCACGGTAACGATGAATTTCTCTGCAACATTAGTTACATGTCGATAATGAGAATTGAACACCATGAACTCAGATGGTAGAGTGATAGGACTACATTTCCTAGGTCGTGGGTTCAAATCCCGCCTGGTTCGGAGTTTTCCTTCAAATTGGGTCTGTGTGACTAATACAACAAGCTGTTACTTTTGTTTCATACGCCGTAAAACAATTTTACTTTCAAGTAACTTCCATAATTACCAGAAGAAATGGGGTCTGCAATAAAGCTGGAACGTATTCTATCCTCTTCTACATCCGGATCAATAACAAATATTAATTTACTATATGTTCTAAATCTTAGGTTGTCTCTTCCTACTGTAAATCATTTTTCGAGTGAGGGCATTAATTCAGAAATGGGCGCTTCCTTGGTAGGAGCTTGCATGATCATTTACAGTATGTCACAATCTGAGATTAGTATTATCATCAATAGTGTTGCATGCAAAATATTTTTAAAACTGCACTTGAAATTTGGATCTACTTTGTATAAATTTTCAGAGGCGTGGCTAGAAGTCAGTCAAAATTTGTGAAGGAGAGTTTAGCCAGTTAAAGTAAAAAATGCAAGTAACCTAATTGTCAATTAATACTGAAAAGAAATATCGTAACATTGGACTCCTCCACTTTTTTTTGACTGACCTTTAATACTCCTCTGATTTTACGACCGAATCGAATAAACCTTGCATTCCTTTGAAAAAATCATTATCAACAAGTTATAAAAATGCTAGAAATTCAATGATGTCATCACAACTGCAGATATGCTGTCACTTTAATTAGTTGTGAGAGAGTGAATGTATTTCGTTAATCGACCGTTGGCCAGCATGAGTGCTAATCTATAATGTTCTCATTGTTGTGATACATCACGAAAACAAAGCACAAAGGCACCATTTACATTTGAAGCAAATAATCAACTTTATCCATTTCCTAATACGATTTTACAAATGCCAAGTACAGTGAAGTCTTCTGAAGTTCTTCAATTCAATGAAGTGAAGAAAAAGTCCGGTTACATAGCATATTTCACAATTGCTGTTCTGTTAGTTGCTACCGAGAGTAGCACATAGATGTAGACTTTGAGATGACATTT
Source organism: Turritopsis dohrnii (assembly GCA_027922465.2). Classification (NCBI taxonomy): domain Eukaryota; kingdom Metazoa; phylum Cnidaria; class Hydrozoa; order Anthoathecata; family Oceaniidae; genus Turritopsis; species Turritopsis dohrnii. The sequence goes on along the minus strand of BQMF02000678.1, from coordinate 27,868 downwards.
CCCGTGTAAACATGCCCTTACGTCAATACATTCGGGTTTTTCATTAATAAAAGCCATATCAAATTTTTCATCATATTTGATCACAGTGACTTGGGCGAGGAACTCTGCGTTTTCCAATCGTCAAGATGAAGTTTTTGCTTTTCTTCGCGTTCACTTTGTTATGCGTTCAGATATTCAGTAAGCCAAGTGTTTGGTAGTAATCTCGTTCGTGCTATTGCTGTGCTTGTATTCCAATTGCTTTGTAGTTTCTAAATATGCTTTTTAATTCCATTTTCAATGTTGACATGAAAACTTTGCCGACATCGTGGATGTTTTTATGTGTTGAAAATTTGAGGACTTTTAGTTTGGGGAAAAAAATATAATAAGCTTATTTTATTATCTTCAGATGTTTCCTGCGCTGATAGCAAATACGAGGAAAACGGTAAGATATGGCTTGTATGTTTATCTACTAAATTATTAAAATTGCTAATTGTTACGTGAGAATTATTTTGTACTATCTCCACAAGACGCAAGTGATATTTGGTAAAATTATTTTAACGTCGTTTTTTTGCAAATTTACACTTATCTGACTAAAAAATATTTTAACCTGTTACGGTTAGGGTTAGGGTTAGGGTTAGGGTTAGGTAACATCAATTTTTTTTTATTGTTGCTTCTGTATATATCCTTTGGAGTTGCTTGCACACTCCAAAACCCAATATCCAATGATAGGAAAGATTATATCAATCACGATAAATTTATCACATATAAGATGCTAATAAAGTCTTAAAAGTTCATTCAATTCTGTGGTTTTAATAGAATCCCAAGAGTTATGTCACGTAAATATAACAAGTCACATGAGGACACATAAAGGACCATACTCAAATAACCTATTGACATAAAAATAGCTAACCTTAACCCAAAAATGTAAAAATCTATGAATATGGGGTTTAAAAATATAAATTGCAAAAAATGGTACCAAACTTATTCTTTTTTCCCTCTAACAATCAATCTGTCAGCTTTCAAAACTTTCGCAAACGGGATTTCTGGAGAGTTTTTGATAAATTTTCTGTGTTTTTTTTTTACTCTTCGTTAGTTTAGCCCATTTAAAAGAATCGGTAAATTTTTCTTTGTAAAGGACATGGTTAGAGGGTTATTGCGATAAACAACTTTTTTGATGGAAAAGTACGGAACAGATTTGTAATTAAGCAACGCATCAATTTGACTAAAGTTTTTAGTGCGGTGTGATTGCATTTGTATTCATTATAATACAAACACGATCACACGGCATATAAAATTTCAAATCTTTTCGATTTGCATTTGATAGTATCCGCACCATCCCAAGTGCAAAAAAACATCACAGCTGTCAATTTGAAAATGAATATTATCAACTATTTTACAGGGTGATCCTAACAGCAGTTTTAGAACAAAGCAATAACACCGTATTAACCTGTACATAGAGTAAGCCGTATTTGCTTGGAGATAGCACATAATAAGTTTCAATTCCCAACTAACGTAATGTTGAACAAAACGTTTCGATCGATGCAACACAAAATCAGTAATCATCCTAAAATGTTCCATAGAAATTTTCCAGAAATTTATTGAGGATGTGATGGCACACAGAAAAGCAGACTCATATAAAAGACAACCGTGTAAGTATATAGTTCCTAGTAGAAAGCAAAATTTATTTCCTTCCAATATGTATTCCAAATACATCTCGTTTTAAGGCTGTTTTAATAAATGTGATTTCATAATACCTCTTCATTTTTACGATATTTAGCACTTTGCTGTCGAATTGGCCTTATTTGGTGTTGCCGTGGTTAAAAAGTAAGTTACATCCTACATTTACTGTGTAAATGAATTAACTTTTTAAGCAGTAGTGGTTAAAGCATTGAGCTTAGGAACCCAATATTGATGGTTCAAACCCCGTTGCGGTCGGGTGTTGAAATAGTCACGAGTCCTGGAGGTACTGCAACTAGCTCGATTTCCTGATGTATTTCGGGGAAAATAAAGGCTAGTCGGCGGAGATTAATGCTGTGATGAACATTCGGAATATGTAGCCCTACTCCTTGAAGTGCGGCTAGTGATTAAAAACACAAAAAAACTAACCAAACTCTTGAACAGATTTACACTAACTAGCTAACAAATGTCTCTAACTAAAGCGAGGTTGATGAATGATCATTGGTAAACTACACAATCACGTTGATAACTTAAGTTCTAATTTTCAACGCTGTTATTAGTTTATCAAGGCAACAATTTCTATTTTGAGTTCTGGAAGTTAGTATTTCAAAATTAATCCTTTTTGTGGACCAGGAACTGGAGGTGACATATTTAATATTATCTTCTTGGATACTTGGGAAATTAACGACATAAAAGTTCGAAAAGATACATTTCAGGCATCAATCAATGATCAAATTTATTTTTTGGCATTTTTAATGCATCTTGTTGATCACATTATTGCTAATGAAATGACATTTTCTCTAAACTGTAAATAATTTTTTGGGTTAATGTTACTTTTTCACTTACTATTAATACAGAATTAATTGATTTTCTTATTTCAATTTAGATTTGGTTTTCGTCTGTAGAAAACTGGTACAAACAAGAATTGGAAGCTTTATGTTTAATATTTATTCATTTCAACTTAATTTTTTTGTATTTTTGATTTGTATGTATCCGTTGGGTTATTGAACATGTCCGCTTTTACTGCTTGAATAAAAAGCAATTTAACACGTAAAAATTCGTGGAAATTTTCAAAGGAATCATTGCAACTAATGGCTTTTTACATTGCCAAGTTTTATTTAAAATTATCTTCTCCAAGTTTACTTACACCAGTTACATTTCTGATATATTAGCCACGGACCATTACGATATACCGAAACGGCATTACTATAATGAAATGCCATTTCTTCAGTATGAATTTAATTATTATCTATTATGTCATTATAAACGATAGCAATCAAGAAGTTTGGAATCCTTCCTTCATGATACACTGTTAATAGTCATATTTTGTTTTCAGAAAGCATTGTTTTTGTGCTTCTCTGGTTTTTGTTGTACTTGTTGTTGTTTTTGTAGATCACTGACTGGATCAGGATTGATTATAAGGGGAACGTGTAATTGTTATAAATGAGTAAATGAGGAGGATCGAATAGTGTAATCTTTATGAATGAGTAATTGAAAATGTTAACAATATATAGAATATGATGAAGTTGATGCTCCGATGTCTTTGACACAAATAGCAGAACTCTTCATACACTGTTACAAAATCCACTTCAAACAAATCTTTGCCTAGTTCACAAAGTAGCTGGTAAACTGTTGAACGAATAAACTTTGCTTGGCGCAAATGTTTTTTTGAGACGTATTCAATTTAAAAAATCTCGAGGAAGTTGAAATTTTTAGTAATTTTGAAAGATTAGAAAGGCCAAAACCTCAGTTTCATGATCTTTTCGGTTGAAAGAATTTCTGTATGAATCTGAATCATCAATCAGAATGATGTGATCAAGCTGGGCTAGTTTCAAAGTTGAATCATTCAGTCAAACTTAGAAATCAATCCTGAATTATCTGTGTACGTACCTATTTGTATTAATTATGCTATGATGTTTAAATCGAAAATGTTCCCCTGTTCCTCCTCGATCTTTAATGTTCTTTAACAACTCTTTAACTTGAACGCCCTTTATTATCTGCCTCTTTCGAAAATCTTCATATACAAAGGTATCTTTCCCTTTACCTTTTTTCCTTGTCTTTGTAGTCTTTCTCGTCTCTACAGCTTCGAAACAATCGTTCACAGCCTCCCACCGTCATTTTTCTTATCTGTCCTGTGCGCCCTTTCAATTTTGACATACAGTGAACTCTCTATAACTCGAATACCCACGGGGAATTGGAAACCGTTCGAGTTATAGAGAGTTTCGAGTAATAGAGAGTTGGGAGTTTTTCCAAGTTTTTGTTGAAACTTTTATACAAATGGCCAATTAAGCTTGATTTTTTCCTTATATGGATTGGGGAGGAAAGAATTAAAAAATAAATACCAAATATTATATCTCGACAATTTATCCTTGGGAAAAGAAATCAGAAATTACAGTTTGCTTTTGTGCATTAAGGACATCTTTCTCGACAATTTGATTCAAGTCCTTAAGTGATTTCATCATTGCCTCCCCGAAATTTGAAAAGAGGCTGAAATCTTCAAGAACACTGATAGCTCTCCGCACTTCTGTATTCGTTGGTTTAGTTACTGTTTTGTCCCAGCAACAGACGCCATGATTGTAAAACTCCAACTGTTCAATACCAAAGAATCGTGTTTACGTTTTGTTTGAATGTTTGTTCGAATGACATTCGAATCATTTAAGACCCCCACCATGTAAATTTGAAACATTCGAATTAGTTAAGACTCCATTTACATTTACGGAGTCAAAACAATCGAAAAAAATCCTACTTGTATCATAAAAACTTCTAGATACATGCTGCGACATTCGAGTTATAGAGAGGAAATACATCAAGGGACCACAGAATTTGTTCGAGTTAAAGAGAGTTTCGAGTTATAGAGATTCGAGTAATTGGGAGTTTTTTATGAGAGTTTATTAGGAAATTCCCACCGTGCCAACGAAATCGTTCGAGTTAAAGGGAGATTCGAGTTAAAGGGATTCGAGTTATAGAGAGTTCACTGTAATTAACACCAGAGAACATTTTCATTACTTTGCCTATTTATGTTATTTTTCCTTGTCCGATCTTCCAGCTTTCTGTATACGTCCTTCGCACTTACCACTTCCTTTCCCAACTTGTTTCATTACTTTTGCTATCAAAATTTTCTTCTTGACAATCAATTGAGCTTTTAAGGTCGTTAATACATCTTTTTCCATGTTTCAGCCGATGAAAAACCAGACCTCTTTTTTTAACCTAGTTAGCGCTAGCTAAAGGATAAATACGGCCAATTTGAAAAAAAATGTCAAGTGGTTAGTGAATATATAGAACGTAACGCGCCGATGACCTCTCTAATGAACACATATGATTGAATGGAATTGCATTATACTGTGCTCATCCACTTTTTTGCTACCCATGGTCTAACTCTATGTAGCTATCCCTGGTCTAACTCTACGTTTTGTACGTTGATCTAATGTGGCACTGAAATTTTGAAATATAGACTGTGACATATTTATTTTAATGAACTTAATTTATGATTCAAAGCATTTTGGTTGCTTATTCCCGGGCCTTTTGTTAATGATATTAAAAATTGGCTCAAATATTTAACATGATGAACATTCTTTGTTGATGGCATCAGAGGCGTAGCCAGAGGTCAGTCAAAATTTGTGGAGGAGAATTAAGTCATTTAGGATAGAAAAGGAAAGCGTGCAAGTAACCTAATCGACACTTAAGACTGAAAAGAAATATCATAATGTTGAACTCCTCCAGGTTTTTTTGACTGACCCTAACTACGCCTCTGGGCATAATAATACTATTTTGTTTACATGATTTATGTGTACTTTTTACAACCGAATTCAACAAGACTTTCCAATAAGCCTTCTTCCAATTTCTGTTTAGTTGTAATCACTTTTTGTTTCCTTTGGAGGTAACCAAAGGCAGTTAAAATCTTTAAGATTCAGGAAAGGTCTGCTTTCGTAATTTTTTGCATAAATGAACAAGCAACACAATGAAGAAGATCATTTCAAATACATTCAAAATTAAGCAATTATATCCTTCCTTCCCTTTAATACATCATAAGGTATTTATTAGTTAAAGAATGTAAAATCTAAACGATAAGAATAAGAGGCATAAACATAAATTCTCCTATTGGAAGATAACAGTCATGATCCTACAACCTGGAAGAAGAGAAAGCCTTCCAAAATACTTGAATAAGAGAGAAATAGGGTGTTTCCTTTCGTAGCATGTACCTTAATTATTTTTCAAATAAAAGCTCTTTTACTCTTTTTATCTGATGATCGTTATGTAATACACCTTTTTCTGGATTCATGTTTATGTATTATTTGTTTATACAGCCCTAGTTTTGATGCATTGGTTTTGTTATTTACCTTGTTCTATTGCTATTGTTCAGCAACGAACGGAAAATAATATTATTTTCAAGTAACTCAGAAAATTAACATCAGAAAAGGGGTTTGCAATTTAGCTCGAACGTATTCTACCTTCTTCTAAATCTAAATCAATAACAAAAACTAATGTTCTAAATTTGAGATTTTAGTTTGTCTCTACCTACTGCACCATGACTCCTATTATTTAAAACAATGACTGAGTACGCCTTCAGAATAATCATCATTTATATTCAGTGCACAAGACTTGAACGATACCGACATATCACTGAACAATACCGACATATGTTTGAACGATACCGACATATGTTTGAACGATATTTCAATAATATTTCAATAGTTTCACATGGGATCAGGGCGTTAATTCGGAAACGGGCGCTCAATCTGTTAGGAGCTTGTATGATCATTTACAGTATTCTTATAGTAATGATTCCCAATGACGTCATCACAATCTGAGGTGATCATTATCATTAATTAGTATCCCATGCAAAATATGTTTAAGACTGCTATTAAAATTTGTATCTCCCCTTTACATACAATGTGTTTCATAATGTTGGTATGTTAACCTCGAAGTACCTAATTTTCCCTCGACCTTCTACTGGCAAAAGCAGAAAAAATATTTTCATAACATCCGTTGGTAGCTTTAGAAAAAGCAATTTGCTTTATAATACCACTTCAATCCTTAATTCTTAACGATGCACTTCGAGCTTCTTTCACGTTATAAGTAGTTCAACTACTGAACTGCTTAATTTCCATTTGAAGAGCCGTAGAAATGAAATGGCGTAAAACTTTAAGATAATGAACTATTATAAGTACAGTTGGGGGTTGCACTATGCTGAAGTCAGCTGAAATAGAACACTTGAGAAATGGTTTGGGAACGAGTAGCTGTTTTTTTTATTAACAAAGAGCTCAAACAAAATAAAAAAATGATTGGTTCTCTCGTGGAGATTGTTTTACAAGAAAACCGCTAGGACATTTTTTCTCGAACTTATAGTAGTTCATTATCTTTAATACCAGGTACACTGATGTTTGGAGAGATTTTTTCAACAGTTTATTTAGATATCTGGTGGTGGAGTTAAAGAGATGGACGTCCCAGCCGGCAAAAGAACGTCCTTGAAACGTTATATAAACGTCATCACATAACGTTATAATGACGTTCTCATGTGAAACAAGCGACAACGTCATTTCCTGACGTCCACAGGACGTCCTGAAGACGTTGTCACTTGAACGTTCCTTGAACGTTTTAATAACGTTCTTATAACTAAATTCCGAATGCTTCTAGGAGACTATGCGTTGAATTTACTCCAACCGGTTAGTTCAAATTAGAAAAGTCCAGAGGTGGGAAGAAAATAAACCGGTGTAGGAGAACACGTTTCTTGACAAAAAAATATAGCTCTTATACATTCTTTATCAGGATAGAAAATTAGATTATAAAAATAAAACTTCCTTCACAAACATTAGTAAAAATATTTACACTGTAAATAAAAGTCAAAATCTTTTCGATAAAGATTTGATACATTATAGCGGAACCATAGCGTGCAATGGAAAACTTAAAGTATAACTTCGTATAACATAACTATAAACAACTTACAATAAAATATTAGGTATTACAGATGAAACGTCGTTCATAAATGTTAGTATAAATTAGTTAACAATGATAAATAACAGTGTTACCACAGCACGCTTTAAAAATACGTGACATAAACAGCAAATCGTCAGTTATATTAAGTCTCTGAATCTTTTAAACGTCCTTAAGCCATAATGCAAAGCAAGAATTTGGTCCTTATGGAAGGCATAATAGGAATAAATTAATGCATACTCAGTTGAAACATCTTCTGGATATATGCCACTGGTAAAAATGTCCGTACAGAAATGCTTGTATATAAATAACAACTAAAAATCATCTGATCCTATATGTTAAGCCATGTTAAGAAAAATTATGATCGATTTCGTGATCAAAGCAGAAGAAGAACAGACCTAAATTTAATAAAACCAAATCCATCATTTCTCTAGTATGCCCTCGATAAGTGGAAACTTCTTTAGTTGAAACTTTCATTAAGTAAAACAGATTTTTACAGTCCCTTGGATGTACTTAATCAATCAGCAAAGTGGAACTTTCCTCTAAAAAGAACGTTTGAATTCTCTCTGGTTGTTTGAATGTTTATGGCAAAACATTTGATTTCAATAAAGATATCACTAGTTACATTTTTAAAATGAAAGTGCTACAGGCATCCAAATGAAGATCACCTACTGTAAGTGTTGCAGATTAAATGTGATAAATACAATGCTTTGAAAAACTTGATAGTGCGGTCAAAAATGTGTAGCTGTACAAAGAAATATGGTAATTTGTGAAGCCTTATTTTTCGTTATTCTTTTTCCATTATTATTCATAATTAATTCATTTTCACGAAAATCGGTTAAGTAGAACATTTGATAAGTGAGGTTTGCCTTATTGAGTGCATACTGTATAACAGAGTGTCACATGTTGAGCTCAAATTAGATCCAAAATAATGAAATTCATGTATAAGAGTGTGGAAAAATACAACACAAGAAAACTGTTTCTTTTAGTTTGTTTGCTCTTCTCTAATTTTTCAGGAGCATGTTTCAAAACATTGATATGCGCTTTGTTTACTCATGTCTACAGAGTTCTGAGTAGCCAGTAAATCGCCTAAAAGAGAGAAAAAGCAATAAAAATATAAAATGATAACAAAATGTCTTATTCAAAACAGAGTCACATTACTTTCAGTAGTATCCATGACACAGGTTTAAAATCTTAAGAAAGTATATACTCCTACAAGTAAAAATTGTGATGGATAAAATTGTATGTGAAATAATATTAAATAAATACATACCTACACACAATAACATGATATATGGCTACAAGTTTTCATTTTTCTTTATGCCACCAAGGCTATACTCAAACAGCAATGCAATCGTCATTAGTTAGCCTTAAAAATGAAGTGCAGAAACATTGCATAAACATTTTTATGTCTCCTTCAATCAACGAAAAAATTAGTCTAGAATATTGTTATACAACACGACCCTATTAACCAAGATTCTGTAGAAATGGGATACATTATAAGTAAAAGTATTTTCTTATATTATCCCTCCCTTGTCTTCGATGAAAAAAGCAAGAAACCACTTGAATTTGTGGGGCCGTCTGTTCTTTGGTGTCACATCCTTGATATTAGGTCAACTAGCCTACTCTTACGATAGGCGTATTCAGGGTCAATAAAAAAGTGTAGGTGTCCAACATTGTGATATTTCTTTTCAGTCTTATGTATCGATTAGGTTACTTGCACGTTTTTCTGTTCTAATTTAAATGACTAAGCTCTCCTCCACAAATTTCCACTGAGCTCCAGATACGCCTCCGCTTCCAGACTAAAATTTAGTGATTCTTAATGACAAAACGAAAATACTTACCATAACGATATATATAATATTTGTATTTGTTCTCTCTCACATCTTTACAACCTTTTCTTGACACCATAGAAAGCTGAAAAATAACATTACAACTTAACATTGCTTTTTAAAGATAATTTTTTTGAAAGCTTGTGCAAACTACACTTGAAATTAACTTTTATTGAACATAGTCATGACATCAGTAAGGTAAAAATTAAAAAAAAATCCAAAATAAAAAATACACTAACATTAACTTACCAAGCTTTGATAAGCATTTAGTACCAGAATCATCATGCGTGCTGTGTAACCTGAAACAATCATGAAGGCTTCTTCAAATTTTCATCATCAATACTCAAATTATATAATCACCATCACCATTCTCCCCTGTTGTGGAACAGTATTATATTTTCAACATTATCTTCTTCGTGTTCAGAAATACTAGCTTCCTATGTCAACAAGAACCTTTGGATTTCTAATCGCCTGTTGCGTCATCTACTATGTCTCAACATTTCAAAAATTTGTGAAAGCCATTATATCATACATTTCCAGAAAAGTCTTGTTATCTGGCTGCATGCTGAATCAAAGCCTTCTAAACAAAACTTGTCGATCGAATAACTACCATCTTTTTTTTACCACATGGTCAGACCAGAGTAAACCGTGTGAACATGTGATAACAAATTTGTTATTTCAGGGGAGAAATAAATAAAAAGCATGTCGCATAACATATTCTGTATAAACTGCAAAGAAAAATAAAAATCTTCTCACAGCTGTTTATTATGACATTTTACGATTAAATTTAAATTCCGTCACTTTCAATATATAATAGTTATTTAATATTTTTGCCATCATGTATGTGAATCATTTAAATAAAAAACAACAAGTTTTTAATAACAAAGCAAAAGCTTTCCGGTATGTTACCAGCACTGATGATGGTATAACATACCGAAAAGCTTTTGCTTTGTTCTTGAGCCATGTGGTAAGCCACTCACAATCGATACAAACCAGAAAGCCGTGTTCGGAAATTTGTGTTTGGCAGACGAAAATTCAGAACGACACTACCATTATTTCACATTCTAAACTGATCTTAGGCTTATGTGGTGTAAGCACGACCTTTTAGTTCATGGTTTGGTCGTGATTCCGTCACCTTGCTGACGTCATATTAAATGACTTTAAATGACGTCATGAAAAAGTCATAAAGAAGTCATATGACTTTTTAACCAAATTCAGACATCGCAATAACGTCATAACGACGTCATGTGTTTGGTGAGATTAATAAACAAATAAACCTTTTCCCACCAAATCATTTCGTGTACGTCGAAATCTTCGTGTGTACGTCGAAATCATTGTGCGTACATCGAAATCATTGTGCGTACGTCGAAATCTTTGTGCGTATGTCGAAATCTTTGTGCGTACGTCAAAATCTTTGTGCGTACGTCGAAATCTTTGTGCGTACGTCGAAATCATTGTGCGTACATCGAAATAATATATATATTGAATATATTGGATCGCTATTTTCTAATATTAATTTTTGGAATAAATTTGGTTATATCCACAACGTATTTGGAACCACTTCTGTTTCTCCATAAATTGTCAACCTTTTTAGAACGTTGATAAAACGTTCCATGTACGTCCAAAAAGAACGTTGATAAATAAAACGTCAATGGGACGTTGTAATAACGTCCTAAAGTAACGTAACCAAATTAGAACTAATTTGAAACGTCCTAATTACGTCCTGTGCCGGCTGGGGTAGTTATTTCATTGTTGTTTGTATATTGTGCAAATTTTCAAATTACTCATAAGTCTTGCTTTTTGACCCTGATCCAGTCACGGATCTATAACAAAAACAATCAAACCAAAAACAAATAAAACATTAACAACAACAATATTTTGTGAAAGCAACATATGACTTATAAAAGACTTTCATCAAGGAAGTGTGACAAACACCTTGATTTCATTCATTAATTATAAATAAATTTACATCAAAGAAATAACACCACATATGCAGTTGCTGAAAATTATAATAGCCAGTGGTTAAATATCAGAGATATTGCTGATGTCAGATGACTTTCACAGAACTTTTTAAATAAGATTGGGCAAATCATAAAACAATTCATCGTAATTATTCTTTTTAAAAGCACTTCTCCCATTAATTTTTACACCAATAAAATCATCGTTTCTTTTGACACTTATTATTTGCCAAGTCAAATAAACAAAATTAAGAAAAAAATTATAATAAGTTGAAATGAACAAAATGTTAAATATAATTGTGCAATTTCCATTCGTAGCCAGTTTTCTACAGATGTAAACAAAGTCTAAATTGAAATAAAGATGTAAAGTAATGCTATGTAGTTTATCAAAGTTGTTCTTTAGACATTTTTGAGCCAGTCAGCGTAACTATGTCCATGATCATGAATTTGTAAATTCATTTGCACAGAGTAAATAGAGGATGTAACTTACTTTTTAATGGCAACAATTAAGCCTAAAGTAGCAGCAAAGAAAGTCTAAATATCATAGAAGTGAACACCAATTATTAACCATATCTATTTGAACAGCCTTAAAACGATACATGGTTAGAATGCGTATCGGATACCAAAGTACTTTTTACTTTCTATTTGAAACAATTTACTAACCCCCAAGACTATTACTTCGGATTGTATTTGGGCTTCCCATCACATCCTCAATAAATTTCGGGACTGTTTCTATAAGACGTAAGGTGATTTCTGATTTTGTGTTCAGTTGTTCAGAACTTTAATCAGCAGCAATAATTTTAAAAATTTAGTAGACAATAATTTGTAGAATCAAGTAACTTACCATCGTCGTTGCTTTCAGCGCAGCAAACATCTAAAGATAAACAAAAAGATATTTCCCACTTTGCTGTGCGAAATTGTAAAACCCCAATTCACGATTTCAGCACAAGAAAATTCGTATGATATCTGAAAGATTTTCAGGTCTACAGATAATTGTTCTAAAATGAAATGAAACATTATTTCTGGAAATTAGCATGCAATATCAATGGTAGCACGAACGATGTCAGTTTCTAAAAAATTCAAATTACTAACAAAACACTAGGCTTACTGAACATCTTAACACACATCAAGGTGAACGCGAAAAAAAGAATCAACTTCATCTTGAAGATTCGCAAACAGTAGGTTTTTCCACCCTACTCTCTGTAATCGTTCACGATAAAGGAATTTGAAATTAGCTTTACTGACGAAAATACCTCAAATGCAGGCATAAGGGCATGTTTACACTGGAGTTATTATCTAAAAGTTCCCTGCTATGACTATTCTTTAAATGCGTCCAGCAAAACATCGTTTGTGAAATTTGCTCTGTTCTCATAATTAGCTTAGTGAAGGACTCAATCCTTCAATAAAAAAATACTGCACTAAAATTTTCAAATGTGGTAAAATACGTATTTTTTGATGTTCATCGTGTGTTTGGCATTAGAAAACACCCTTTAATAACCAAAACTACTTCAATTGTTTGAACCAAATACTGGGTCTTACTTTGTGATGCAATGTGGTCGTTAAGGACAACAATAATAATACCGTTAATCGTGGATTCTATACAAAGATTGAAATTGTTTGTTTTTTATGATGTTTAGGGCAAACGGTAGAGTATTCCAGATGTTGCTTTTTACAATCGTCTTTGGAATAGTTGATAACGTCGTTTTGTTCCAAATGTAAGTCGTGCTTTTGTGTTACCTTACAGCAATTATGATATTATAAATTTCCATTTAAGACTGCCATGGTCAATTAACGACTTAAAATAACACATCAACAGCTAAATAAAGAGTCAGTTAATCTCGGATTTTGAAAATGTCATTGGGAATCGTTGTTGTAAATGGAATATATAAATGATTAGATAGGCGTACATACTCGAATAGGTATTATCTGCCGTATAATTTATTGTGTTTACAAATGGCCTTCATTGTAAAGTGAGTTAATTGACTTTTAAGATTTTAATGAACCAAGTCGTTGAGTTTTCCTTCAATATCTTTTCGAAGAACAAATATTTTGGCAAAAAAGTCTTTCTCAATATTTTATCAGACATGTAATGAGTAAAGTTGGTGATAAAACATTTTGATACACACTGTACTAATAAAATCATCAACACAAATCACCATGGAGACCTTGTACATTAAATGACATTGTTGTTTCAAACATTCCTTTCAACATCCCATTCCTTTTAATATTGTTACTGGCTTAAACGATCATGATTTAATTGCTTGTGCTCGTAAAATGAACGAGATTACTTTAATTATGGTGTGGTGTTTATAAATCTGTCTCACCGAATACAGCTTATAAAAACTTAAAAACCATTCTTATTAATGCACTAAATAAACACGCACCTTACACTACAAAAAAAGTTAAGGGAATCAAGGAATCATCAAAAAGTCACTGCGACGGAGAGCATTTTTATTGTATTTGTGTTTATATTTCTATAGAAATGCACTCCTTCGCAGATATTTTTTGACAAATGGGCCGGCTGGGATATGACTGGAATACATACCAACTTTTGTTACAAACTTTGTAAATCGAGCGAAACATACTTTAAATAAACTGAGCATGTTATAGCTAAACCACTGACTCTACAATTAATTCATTGTTGCAATCAGCAGCGAGTTAAAAAAAGACTAGAGTGAGGCCAATCTACAAGTCTGGAAGACGAAACTCAAATAAAACCTACCACGGTCTTATTGGAAATATTTGAAAGGTGTGTCATGGGTAATTCATGATGTACCTACAGAGTAACAACCCTCTTTTGAGTAATTCGGCGAGTAATTCGGCTTTCGTACGTTTCCAGTTTCAACGTTTTGAAACACACTTACTTACTAAATAATTACAGCTAAGATCGGAAATTATTTTCAAATTTTCTTTTGCAATAAATGACTAATAACTGATCAAATTAAAACTTTTTCTTGTGTCAAGCACATCATGGCCGATAAAACTAACCAAAATGACCCCTTCAAAGCAACACAAAGCTCAAGAGGAAGGAGATGAGGGTAATAACTCAGAGAAAGCTGAGACCCTCATCTCTGGTTGTAGCAAAGAAACACAACAATCTTTGCTTGGAAAGGACAAATGAAAAAAGCTCAAAAAGTCATCAAAGAAGAAACACAAGAAAAGAAAACGTGTTTCTTCCTCATCGGCATCATCGTCATCTGCTTCAGGAGACAGTGATTCAACTGCTTCATCTTCAGATGAAGAGCCACCGAGAAAGAAAAGAAATTTTTGCACAATAAAAACTGAGGCCGAAGAGAATGAGTGGAAGCTTCCGACAGATCTGGCCAAGTATCCCAACGAACAATTGAATGTTTATATAACCGACAAGCAATTGCAAGAGAAGTTGCTCAAGTCTTTGCCTATACCAACTAATTTGGATGTGCCAAGAGCTTTGGACGATTTCGTGAAAGTTATTGTGAATGATAAGGCGCAAGTTTGGACGATCTGCAAGATACAGACAAAGTTAATGCAGTTTTTTGCACCACTGGGATACCTTTGGCAACAGCTAGACCAACTGTCTAGCCAGACAGGAGAAGATGTTGAGTTAGATCTACCTGACCTGCTTCTAGCTGCTCAACTGTCGGTTTTATGCATTGTTCAGGCCTACAACACAGTTACGTAAATCGCCGATTCAGTGTCCTGAAGGATATCTTAAAAGACATTCCTGAGGTGAAGAGCGTTCTAAAAGACAATGAGGACCTCAAAAAGAGGTATGATGATTTATTTGGAAAACCCTTTCGTAAACAGCAAGAAGGTATTGTAAGGCACGGAGCAGCACGAAAGAGGCTCTACATAATCTTAGCTCACCTTCAAAACGACATAGCAGACCACCGCCCTTTTCGTCAACCCTCTCAACGTCATCCGCCAACATGGCGAGGCCAAGATTTAGAATTGGCACAAGAGCAAATAATTGAGACCAAACATCATCAAGACCACCACCACAACAACAAGAGATATTCCATCAAAGAAGTGGTGAAAGCTTTTCCGGTTAGAGAAAGTTCGAGCTTAAAATTAGCAACTTTCTTCAGCAAGACACCAGATTTCTTTCTTGTACAGGAACTAAAGCGTGCTCATCCGGTTGTAAAAAAATTATTCTCGACAGAAATTCCAAAAGCACCTCTGGCAAAAAGGTTAAAATATTTTCTCATAAAGTGGCAAAAATTAACTAACGACCCCCAGACATTTTGTTCACAGCTCAGGGTCTAGAGGTCCCTTTCACTTCAGTACCAGTACAAACGAAAATACCTCACCCAGTAAAATTTTCGATTTCTTGAATGAACCTTGCCGAGAAAGAGATCCAGGATATGCTGGTGAAGGAAGCAGTACAAAAGGTCTCTCCATGTGTAGCCCAGTTTGTAAGCAACTTGTTCACAGTAGGCAAAAAGGATGGGGCGAACAGGCCTGTGATCAATCTGAAACAACTGAATTCTTTTCTACCTTACGAACACTTTAAAATGGAGAATTTAACTCATTTGAAGAACATTCCGCAGAAACACGACTATATGTTCAAATTAGACATGAAGGTTGCTTATTTTTGTGTACCTGTCGCTTTATTGAGAAAAAGAAATATGCGGATAATCATTTACTTGGACGACATGCTGTTAATGCATCAAACCATAGAAGGGTTACTAATGAGTCAGGGCACAGTAACGTTCACAGATATTTAGGGTTTGTGATCAACCGAAAAAGTCTATTTTCGACCCAACACAGGAAATAGAGTTCTTGGGATTGGTGGTGAACTCAAAGACTTTCACCCTGTCACTTACTCCAGAAAAAAACTGCTCGGATCATAAAAGAATGCTCAGAGATGTACCAAAACCCCACTGTCACACTGCTAGACCTAACAAGGCTGATAGGGAGACTGTGCTCAACGATGCAAGCAGTTCTTCAAGAACAATTGCAGTATCGGTGCTTGCAGGCAAATCAAGTACAGGTCCGCAAGGAACTCCTATGGTGGGCAGAAAACTTAAAGTTGTCAAATGGGAGAAAGATAATTCAGGAGATATCCCAAATTTTGTTTCAGACAGATGGGTGGGGAGCTTATGCACAGAGAGTACCAACAGGAGGACCTTGGGATCACCAGGAAAGAAATGTTCATATAAATGCCCTGGAACTTCTGGCAGTGAAGTATGCTCTGTTGACTTTCACAAAGAAACTGGGGGGGGGGGGGGGGGGGGGGGGGGGGGGGGGGGGGGGTACAAAAAGTCAGGAAATGACCAGAATTGTAAAAGAGATTTGCTCGTATCTATTGGCTGTGACGTCAGCATCTACAATCTCGGACAAAAATATGTGGCAAAAGTGAAAAAGAAGTGTAAATTGACTCTCCTCCCAAAATTAATCTTGTGCTGTACTTATAAGACAGCCACAACGCCTTACAACATTAATGTTAGGATGAGAGGGGGGTAATTGCAGTTGCTACTTCAAGTTTTGCCCCTATGTTTGTCCAAGATTGTAGTTGTATCTCTAAAATTTCTATTTTGAGCGTCCTGTAAGCAAAAAGGTTTTCGATTTTGCTTTACAGTCCATAAATTTTCAACTTTCCTGAAAGTCCTAACCTTCAGGCCTCAGGGCCTCTTGTTTCTATTTGACAAGCCTTTCCATTTAATAGCGATCACTTTGGAAATTAAATTCCCTGATCAACTTACGTTAATCTGTTATAAAGTTTTGTTAATGACTCTTTTTGTGTCAAAAACAGAGTTCTTTTGCAAATAGAGTTAATTGATCTTTAAGAAATCAAGGAGAGTAGTAAAATCTTTTTTCCTTTATAAATTACCTAGAAAAACTATTTTCAGGATAAAAACTATATTTTTGGATAGATCTCACAGAAGCTTTTTCCTGATATTAGAATCGCGAAATATTAAGTGCGTTCGATAATCTTGGATGAACTTTTTTGATACACACTGCAGTTGTAATCGAGAAAAAATCTCAGATCTTTCGTACAAATAGTGTCGAGGTTTGGTCTCAAGAGACGAATAATTTTGCAAATAGTCAGAAATTACTAAAGGATTTTATGGAAATATTCTACGATTTTGCTTGCCACAACTGAACGCATAGTCTGTAATAAAAGCAACAAGCTTGCGGCATAACTAACTTCGGCCATGTTAAAAAATGTGTTTCGTATACAAAAACGAATGAATGAAATTCAAAAGCTAAATTTTAAAAAAAATGAAAGCAAATTGAATGATGCAAATTGAACAACTTTCTTTTTTTCCCCATAGTTGGCCCGGATTGGCCAAGTTTGGTAACGAGTTCATGTAAACATTAAACATTCTATACAGGCCAACAGGAAATGTAAACTATGAAAAAGGATATAAAATGTTCAGACAAGAATGAATGCATTTGAGAGAATATGTTTGATATCAGAAAATCCTAAAGCTCTTCTTAAAAAAGACAACGTTGGTTTGAAAGACATAAAGCTGATATTCATTATCAAGTGCTACAAACCCCTTGATTTCATTGATTGATTATAATTAAAATTTTACTAAAGAAAGTGCATTATGTTAGACCGCTGTTGAATATTATGACAATCAGTGACAGATGTATCAGAAATCTTATTGAAGTCAGCAAATGCGCTGGATGTTTTTCTAAATAAGACTTGGTCAAAGAATTAATTGGAATGATCTTTTTAAAAGGCAGCTTTCTCCATAAATGATTTACATCAGTTAAATTCTGTTTCTTTCATTACTCATAAGTGAAAACTTACACCAAATTAAAATACACCAAATACACCAAATTAAAAAAAAAATCATCATAATAATTTGAAATATATAACGTTGAGTATAAGCTTTCAAATCCCATTTGTATCGTGTTTTCTTCAGATGTAAACAGAGTCTAAATTGAAAAACACCATTAATAACAATTTCAAAGCAATGAAAAACTGATACACGGTTCAGAATATTTTTACACTTTGGTTTCATTTGACCTGTTCAGCACGAGCATTCAAAAGCATAAATTAAAGCTTCAAATTTCATAATCCCTCAATTAAAGAAATATCGTGCACATTGACATTGCGATCTTGCAGACATTAAAATGGAGAGCTGAAGACTGGCACGATTATGGAGATTTCATTGATTATTCATCAAAATTATGTTCCGTGATACCCTTCTGAGCCAGCTAGTGCAAATACATCCGTGATCAAAAGTTTGCATTGTAAATTCATTAGCACAGAGAAAATAGAAGATGTAACTTACTTAGTGAGGACAACAAGGAAATTTTGATCGGCAGCAAAGTCCTAAGCATTGTAAAAATAGAGAAAAGTTATTTAATGATTTCTATGAGAGCATTTGAAGGTGAAGTACCAAATTAGTTTTACTTTCTAATTGGAAAGATTTACTTACTCATAAGATTTTGATATGTGGTATGTATTGGTGATCTTGCCTCAATAAGTGTCTGTCCAGTCTCTATAGGAAACAGGGACCATATGATGGAAAATGGTGTCAGCATTATAAAACTTAGTCGCGATACAAATCAAATATATATAAACTCCATATTCTGTTTGAAATATGGGAATATCTGTATTTACTAATGAAAAGCTCATTGGTTTTTAAGATTTGTGTAGAACATTATCTTAGATATCTTTGTCGCTAGTCAATGACGTCGATCTCCGAAAATTCGAGGTTTTAATTTAAAATACGAACACTTGAATGTAAGTTAATCTTCTATACACTCAATGACAATTTGTTTCCCAAAATTACTTAATAAGCAAAACTTGCAGAATTAGAAAATGAACTGTTACAGAAACTTGAGTTCCACAACTCATAAACTTCCAATGAAGAAAACATCCAGCGTCTTTTTCAAAAAACGCTTGATTACAATCTACGTTTATTATATTATAACTTACCTTCACTGCCCTCATCAGAGGAAAGTCTTTGAATTACTTCTCGCCAGGCAGCTAAAAGGAAAAAATTATTATCAAGTCATTTCTATTAAAATTCAGTCACCTTATCATTTCTCAAGCAACAATCACAATACGCTCCTATAGTTATTCCTTCTGAAAATTTTAATTCGAAGTATGCTACAAATCTATAAACAGAACTTTTAGTACGTCTATATTGATCATTTCAATATGATGTTGTTTAGGTGATGTGTATATATTCTGTTTAATATGGGAATATCTGTATTTACTAATGAAAAGCGCATTGGTTTTGAGATTAGTGTAGAACATTACCTTCATCTTGTCTTTGATAGCGACCGTCAAAACGACGGGGCTGCATCACTGTAATGATAAAATAATGATAACGCTTGTGTGTATATTACTGATTGCAAATACTGCTTATCGTATTTTACAAACGAGCATCAAAATGATGAAATCTTACCTTGCATTGAGAATGCTACGAACACAGTCAACACCATAAATGCTATCAAAGTCTTCATGATTCGTTATTGTCACTGTATTGAAATCAAGCTGAGACGAAAATCCGGAATGAAATTGAAGAGCTGCAGAACGTCTATTTATACTCAAACGACAATCTATTCAAACAGGAAAAATGTTTCCTTTTCACTGTAAAAAAATCATTGGTAACCATTAAAGGGAAATTAAGCCTTAATTTATTTTTTATATTAGCTGCAGATAGGTCTCATTAATCCTCTGTGATCATTAAAAATTGTCAAAAACAATAATTATACTCAATTTTTCGTTCTAACAACAGACGCCATTGCTGCTTACAAAAGAGCACTCCGATGGAGATCATGCAAATTTTTGACGTCACAGCGCGATCGATCTTTTTGTAGTGATAGCGTGAATGTGAAGATTTTGTTGTTTTTGTTGATGAAATTTTGTTAATAAAACCTTTATTAAAAAGTATTTGTTTTAGATTTATAGCAGGTATATGTGCGTAAGTGAGTTTTTGAACAAATGTGTATATTTTAAGCTGCGTTTCCACTCAGGAAAAAGTCAGTCGAAAAAGAAAACTTCGATCCGGAAAAGTATTTTTGGGCCGAAATTTTCTTTTTTTTATCTCCATTACTTCTTTTCTCTTCAGAAAGCTTCAATTTTAAATGTAAACAAAATGTGGCTGCGATAAACATCATTTTTTTGAAACAAAAACAACTAATGAAACAAAAACGTTTAAAAAGAAGATTTTGGGTTAGGAAAATTTTTGCGGAAAGATCTTGGAAAGGAGAATTCCATCGGTTAGTGAAGGAAATTATTTGACCATGAATCGTTTTTCAAATTATTTCGCCTTCTAACTGTGTGAAAAGTTGTTGCAGTATGTAGCACAAAAGATAACAAAATCATCTTAAAGACCGGAGTGTATTTCAACTCAAGAGCGATTTGTGCGTTATTACTTTAAGATACACCGTACTCATCTCTACACGTCGCCATCTTGTTTTGATGTTGATCTTTAAAAAATGCGCAAGTCAGCTTATTTAAAGCAACTGGAATGGCTCTCTATGATTTTTCGAGCGAAAAACACAGAAAAAGTTGAAAATTTTCAACTTGTTCGATCATGCTGAAGTTTTCGAGTCGAAACAAAATTACCATAGCAACCCGTGACATACGTGTGTTTCTAGTAGAAATTTTCTTTTTCGACTGATTTTTTCTTAAGTGGAAACGCAGCTTTAGATGTATAAAAAATGAAATCTTCAGTATGACTGTTTTTGTTTTTCTTGAATCGCTAACGATAAACTTATTTTACATTTTGCTGTTTCTTGATGTTTAAGATTGTTATTTTGGTGAATGATAAATATCTTCGTGTTGTTTTTGTTGTTTTTCTACCATTTCTCGTATCTTTAGAACATAGGCGTAAAAAACATGCCATCATGTGCTGCCTACGTCTGATGTTTCTGCAAATGAAATTCGCTCTGTGACGTCATGATATTTATAACGAAAGCTGTAATGGCGATTTAACTAAGTTGTTTTTTTAGCAGTTTTTTTCATTTGGAATACCTTTTATACATAAAAAAGTGTTCCTCTAGGATAAATGAAGTATTTCATGCTCAAAATCAGAAAAGAAATTTTAAGGCTTAATTTCCCTTTAAACGTTGAGCAAAAGCTTGCTGGCATACATTATGAATATCTATTGTTCTTTGCTAATAGTCATGTGTTTTTTGATTAATATTTTTTACAACTATGAAAGTTCTAGTCTCAATTCCATGCTAAATCATTGTGTTAGATATTTAGTGATACAAACACATTTACATCACGTATGCATCTGCCAATTTAATTTACAGAACATCTGATGTAATAACGTCATTGAAACTACATTACACTTTTTTTTTTTTAGTTTTTTAAGGAAATTAAGTAGAAACTAGAGCCTAAACAGGCATCAGGCTTTCCGCACGTATTTTGATGCAACTTCACTCAATATTTATTCCATATGGAAACACCATTAAAATATAAAGTATAAATACGCTCTTAAAAGGTTACTTGGAATCAAGCATTATCCAGATTATGCATTCACGTTTTTCACGTATGTCTCTGCCATTTTTAACTTACCAAATGACGTTAAGGTCACATATTACAACGTTACAGAAACTTTATGTCGATATAGATTTTGATCTATTTGAATGCGATTATCATTACGAAATCTATGAAATTACAAAAAAGAAAGAAAAGAAACTCATGAAGGTTATCATATTTGCGTCCTTATATTCAATATCGTTCTGCTGAGTATGCCAAAGTTGAGAACATTATGATAAGACCTCACACTCATGCAACAAAAACATTTTACTTTCAGTTCTGTATACTTCACAATTACCTTCACGATTCTTGTTCCTTTGTGAGACTGCGTTTCAACTGGAACATAGATGAAGGTTCAACGAAATGTAAATCATATAATATTTTGAAAACTATATCAAACTATATAAAAAATTCATTGCCTGAACAAAAGTAAAACTTGATTCCCTTCTGTTTCACAGCGCCTTGTTTACATTAATTAGACAACGGCTTTAGCTTTGACTATTGGAGTAGGGTTTAGTTGACGTCGTCCATGTAATTTTTAGAAGATTTTTTTCCAGATCTTTAAATTAAGATTCAGATTTGGTAAGGTTTTTGATACGGTGTAATATCTACTGATATCTACTGATCTAGCTTTTATTTGTTCAACTCATATGTTGAACTCAAAATATAGAACATACTGTCTTTATGTTTTGCTTATATATACATTATATACATATGCAGTTCAAACTATCTCTTGACAATAGCCTATTTTCAGAACGCGGCGTGGTAAAAAAAAACACGTTTATTTGTTGCCGCTGCAAAGTGGAAGCGCGTGAATTCAGCGCTGTCATTGAAAACTTTCGAACTTTCGAAATTTATTTGTGTTTAAACTTTTCGTTGTTTCATTCGCTGCAAAGGAAATGTTTTTCCGCTCTTTTGATGGAGGTGATTATGGTTTATTACCATATGGTTGTTATGGGTGTATTAACTATGCCATATGGTTAACCACGTTCATGTGGTTCATGACGTTCTTTCTATGTTGCTCTATAAATTCCGCATTCCAGAAATGTGGCTGCAGAAAAATGCTGCCGCAGTAAGATGAGTGAGAAACAATGAGTGAGAAACAATGAAATTAAATCTGGGTTGTCCAATGGAGATTTGGTTTTCCATTTAAACAGATAATTTACTTCTATATAAAACATATTAAACGTGGCTGTCCGTGTGAGCTATTATTTTAGGAATCCCTTATCATATATTTCCCCATAGGGCGAATTATATGTTAAAACCGGCATTTTCTCCGTTCACTTTTATAGACGCAGTTCAGTATTGAACTTTCGCCTAGCCAAAGGTAGATAAGAATAGAGGCTACTTTTCAGTGAAGTAGCGCCATTTCTTTAGTCAGTGCAGATGGGAATTGGAAGATTTTTCCAACCTTTCATACTATCTTTTAAGATAATTCAAGAGATAAAACGTTACATGATGGAAATAATAGTTTTAGTTTAGTGTTGTTCAATGTTTTGTACTATATATATTGAATGAGCGTCTGCTGAAAAACAGAAAATATGTTGTGTTAATGTCATGGATGGATGTTTTGTTGAAAACAGTGTTATGATGATTAGTAATTGAATTCTTGTAACAGTAAAGCATTGAAAGTGTGTGGTTTCAGAGTAAAGGCAAAAGTTCATCATTATTAAAAGCCAGGCTGAAGACTCACTTTTATTTTACATTCTGATGATAATGTAGCCCAAAAACATATAGATGTATACAGGACATCAAAGAAAACCCTTTTTGTGTGAAGAAAAACCAGTTAAATTAATTAAAAGTGTACATGACGAAAACTGCAAGTAAAAACTTTATGCTGTGTATATTAAAAGATATTTAGAAAACCAATTAAGTTAATTTTTTAATACACATGATTGAGACGCCCAATATCTTGAAAGAATCTTCCTGGATAGTCGTTTAATCTAACAACAGAAACAAAATTTATAATGGAACAATGCCATGATCACGTATATTGTTTTGGTATGGTATATGGTATTTCAATGCACAAATCAAAACACGTTCCAACACAACAGTCTGTAAATTAATAACACAACTGTACTGTTAACCAGGACACAACCTTCTGCTTTCAGTTATAGAATATAAGGAAATTTAATGAATGTATGTTCATGCTACCAAAATCTGTTTATTGATTTATTTATTTTATTATTATTTTTTTCATTTGGAATTTAGAAAGTTCATTCATCACATTGACAGTATGTTTAGGATTTCTTATTCTGAAGAAATAATGTGTGTGGACATATTTTTTCAATCGGAGGTGTTTAGTCGGAAGACTTGAATTTAATTTGATAAGTTGTCATTCAACGCCTTTTTCTTTTTTGAAAACGTATAACTCTTTTTTTCTCTAATTTTAAATGCCATATACTGATAATATTTGTTAGTAGAAATTGGTTTTTGATTGTCTTTGATAGTTTTGCTTTTATGTCTACCCCAAAGTATTTTTAATACTACTAGTAACCCGGGTAAAGATTTTTACCGAACTTAACTTCGAAAACAATATATAGGTCAAATCCACCATTCCCGTGTACATACCCCGTGACGAAAAAATAAATCATAGAATCGCAGCTCAAAAGTGTATCTATCTTGTAGAGCTCGAAAAACTGATCAAAAAAGTGTATGGGATCGTTTCGCTACGACCAACCGTTACAGAGATATCGTCGGTTAAAGATTTTGATGACGTCATAGCCGCAATACCAAAATTAATTTAGGCCCAAATTTTGTGTCACCCCATCACCCGTATCGCGGACCTTAAAAACGTCAGTTTTCCCTATTGGTTCTCGAGATATTTCCCCAAAAACGTCGCATTCGATTGGGGATCCAATGCAATGATTCCCCGTGATAGATTAAAAAACTGACGTCACGGCACTATTGCTACTATATAATAATCGTAAAAAAACGCATGGCCTAACGAAAAATATGACCACGATTAAGAAGATTTTGACCGTAAAATTCAACAAAATTTATCACTCTCTAAAATAAAAGTGTGACACACACTCGCTATTATATATAAGACTAGTATCCCGGGTAAAAACTTTTTACCGAACTTAACTTCGAAAACATTAGGTCAAATCCACCATTCCAATGTACATACCCCGTGACGAAAACATAAATCATGGAATCGCGATTGGAAAGTATACCCATGTTGTAGAGCTCGAAAAACTGATCAAAAAAGTGTATGGGATCGTTTCGCTACGATCAACCATTAGAGAGATATCACCGATCAAAGATTTCTATGACGTCATAGCCGCACCACCCAAAAGTATTTGGGCCCAAATTTTGCGTCACCCCTTCACCCGTCTCGCGGACCCCAAAAAACGTCAGTTATCCCTATTGGTTCTCGAGATATTTCCCCAAAAACGTCGCGTTCGATTGGGGATGCAATGCAATGATTCCCCGTGATCATAAAAAACTGACGTCAAATGATGCCACGTGCTTTTGGAATGATCGTGAAAAAAGTGTCTCTCGCATCTACGTGGTTTTACGCGCACATAACAGGACGATGACCGTAAAAATTAAACAAATATATCACTCTCTAAAATAAAAGTGGTATGCACAACGCGGATTATTATAATAAGACTAGTATCTCGCGTAAAAGTTTTTTACGGCTTTAATTTTGAAAACGTTTTGCATAGCTCCCGTGACGAAATGAGGTGACGAAAACTTCAATTACGGAATCGGGACTGGAAAGTGTATCCATGTTGTAGAGCTCGAAAAACTGATCAAAAAAGTGTATGGGATCGTTTCGCTACGACCAACCGTTAGTGAGATATCGCTGATCAAAGATTTTGATGACGTCATATCCGCAGTACCAAATAAAATTTAGGTCCAAATGTTGCGTCACTCCATCACCCGTGTCACCGACCCTAAAAAACGTCAGTTATCCCTATTGGTTCTCGAGATATTTTCCCAAAAACGTCGCGTTCGATTGGGGATGCAATGCAATGATTCCCCGTGATATGCTAAAATGAAACTGACGTCACGCCGCGTGCTAATTATACTAATCGTCAATTATCAATGGTCTAACGAAAAAATGACCACGATTAAGAAGGTTTTGACCATTAAAAAAGCAAAAACACGACACTCTCTAAAATAAAAGTGGGATGCACACACGCGAATTAGTATAAGTAGACTAGTATCCCGGGTAAAACCTTTTTACCGAACTTAACTTCGAAAACGTTAGGTCAAATCCACCATTCCCGTGTACATACCCCGTGACGAAAAAATAAATCATGGAATCGCAACTCAAAAGTGTACCCATGTTGTAGAGCTCGAAAAACTGATCAAAAAAATGTATGGGATCGTTTCGCCACGACCAACCGTTAGAGAGGTATCGCTGATCAAAGATTTCGATGACGTCATAGCCGCAGTATCAAATAAAATTTAGGCCCAAATGTTGAGTCACCTCATCACCCATATCGCAGACCCTAAAAAACGTCAGTTATTCCTATTGGTTCTCGAGATATTTCCCCAAAAACGTCGCGTTCGATTGGGGATGCAATGCAATGATTCCCCGTGATCATAAAAAAACTGACGTCAAATGATGCCACGTGCTTTTGGAATGATCGTGAAAAAAGTGTCTCTCGCATCTACGTGGTTTTACGCGCACATAAGAGGACGATGACCGTAAATTTAAACTAAATATATCACTCTCTAAAATAAAAGTGGTATGCACAACGCGGATTATTATAATAAGACTAGCCGCCAAGGCGGCGTCGCTCGCCACCCATGTTCAGTATGCGTTCTGTCGCAGAATTTCACTTGTGTAAAAGTTTTTTACAGGCATTAATTTGTTATTACATTCAGAAGATTAAAAACAGAAACAAATAGCAACATGGCTCAGAATATATATTTATACGCAGAAGAGAAGTAACTTAATGTAAAAAAATGGCAATATATAACACAGAACTGTTTACCACAAAATCAAACATTACAAAATGTTAATTCAAAACAAATTGATACCTTCCAACTTTTTCTTTTGTTCCAAAGTTACTTCTGGACTGTTATCATTAATGAATTTTGAAATTATATATATATAGTCTGTTCTTCCCAAAATCATCATGATTAAAACCATGAGTTTCATTTCTTTATGCTTTTTTATTATTGCCTAAAAGAATAATATTTCAATTGTAATACCGAAAATAAAAAACAAAACAAAAAGAAACAAAAAACAAAAAGGAAATTCAAGTACGCATATCCTAAAAACAATAACTAAAAACACAAATTTACCCAGAAGATAAAAAGTAACAAATAAAAACATAATGCCAAACTTATACACCCAGGCATATAGTACGTAAACGATTATATACCACCATACATAACACAAAATAATGCATAAACTTGATAAAATATAAACTGAAGAAAAATCCATCCAATAATGCTTCTTTTTTGTAGGACAGTTTCATTGTACAGAACCCTCTCAACTTCATAATTTAACCATGTGCTTCATTTCTTTAATGGTTTATACACTTTTCTTTTTTCTGACTTAATAAAAGAAAAGATTTCAGTTGCAGAACAGCTAAAATAATCACATTCATTGCAACCATAATGAAGCAAACAAAAACAAAAGACATAAAGTTGGCTGGAAGACAGGCAGATAGACAAAGTACCAAGCATCTTAAATTGTACAGGAAAATCTAATAAAAGGCAGACATGGTTGACGTTCCCCCATTTCCACAGCCATGAGAACCATTTTTAATTGATTTGTAAATAAATAAATTACAGCGCGCGTTACCAAAACAAATTTCGTTCGTTCCGCGTTCCTTTTCATCCAGCATCCAGTTTTCATCCAGCGAAGATACATACTAAATGATAGAATAACTCATTATTCATAATTCAAAACTCAATTAATTAATCTTTCAAAACTAAATTAAAATGAAAACCATTCGTTACTGTGTAAAGGAACATCATTTCTTTCTGCATTTCTTCACTGCACTTTCTTCTGTATAGCCATAACTAAAACGTAAACAAACATTTAAATACATCCATAACTTACCTGTTCTTTATTAAATCTA